>PISX010006544.1:0-96530 GCA_004024625.1 Mellivora capensis | reverse complement strand
TGGAGAGAATTTGCTCAGGCTGGAGACTAGAACAAGCCTGGAGCTAGATTTAGGGTGTCTTTTGATCCACTAGAGGAAGTTGTACCCCAAATTTTTTAGAATAAAAAACCCTTATGTGAATACAAAAAGTAAAGTTAAATACTATGAAGGATAAAATATGACTATAATAATGAAGGTTCAAAAAAGATTATTATTTTTTGGAAAAGGTATTGTTAAGATAAACTAGTTAAAATGTTAAAAAAAGAAAAGGGTAAAAGTTTAAAAAAATTAGCAGAAAAAGAGAAAAAGAAAAAATAATAAAATTAAAGAAAAAATTGAATTAACTGCAAGACTAAAGAATCATGGGGAGAAAGCCATGAATTCCGCGCTTTGCTTTCTCCTCCTCTGGAGTTCCGTTGCTCTCCTTGTTAAGTGAACTTGGTCTTGGCTGGATTTCTTTTGATTTTCTGGGAGAGGGGCCTGTTATAGTGATTCTCAAGTGTCTTTGCCCGAGGCGGAATTGCACCACCCTTACTAGGGGCCGGGCTAAGTAATCCCCTCGGTTTCGCTTTCGGGAGCTTTGGTTCCCTGAGCGCTTTCCGTAGAGTCCGGAGGATGGGAATGAAAATGGCGGCCTCCCAGTCTCCGGCCTGGAGGAGCCGAGATTTCGGGGTCCCACTCCTCAGTGCGCCCTCAGAGAAAAGCCCCAATCACTCCCATCTCCCTCGCCTCCGGCCGCGCTCCAAGCTCACCCAGCCTGCGACCTGTTCAAGGTAACCCCGAGCTGAGAGCTCACTCTTCGGCTCTGTCTCTGTAGCCGGCTTCCCGCTCCGATACCTGCTAGCTCCAAGACACTCAGACACCCCCGATCCTTCTGTGACCCTGCGGGACCTGGGGCCACGCTGACCCTGCATGGGCTTCACCCTGGTTTAGCCTCTGGAGCGATGTCCCTCCGTGGAGCAGACTTTTAAAAGTCCTGATTTAGTGCTCTGTTGCTCCGCCGCTTGCCGCGAGCCGGTCCCTCCCCTGCCGTCTATCCTCCCATCACTTTCGATTCACTTCTCCGCCAGTCCTACCTTTCAGAAAGTGGCCGATTTTCTGTTTCCAGAATTGCTGTTCTTCCTCTCTTTGATCTCCCGTTGGATTTGTAGGTGTTCGCAATGGTTCGATAAGCTATCTAGCTGATCTCCTGCTACCTGATGTAGTCTCAGCCGCTACTTCTCCGCCATCTTGACTCCCTCCAGACCATTCTTTCTTATTCAGCCTTTTCATTCTGTTCAGGCTTCAATGTATTGGATGAGGTCCACTCACATTGGGGAAGGCAATCTGCTTTACTAAAATGTTAATCTCGGGGGACCTGGGTGGCTCAGTGGGTTAAAGCCACTGCTTTCGGCTCTGGTCATGATCCCAGGGTCCTGGGATCGAGCCCCACATCGGGCTCTCTGCTCTGCGGAGAGCCTGCTTCCTCCTCTCTCTCCCTGCCTGCCTCTCTTTCCTACTTGTGATCTCTGTCTGTCAAATAAATAAATAAAATCTTTAAAAATAAAATAAAATGTTAATCTCATCCAGAAACATCTTCACAGACATACCCAGAAGTAATGTTTAACCAAATACCTGAGTACCACATGATCCAGTCATGTTGACCCATAAAATCAATGTAACAACTCACAGAAATATAGGTAAATATCTTTCTGAACTTGGATTGGGAAGATTTTTTTTTTTTGAGAAAGAGAGAGAGTGTGTGCATATATGCTCACAAGTATGCACAAGCTGGGGCGGGGGGAACAGGGAGGGAACAGAGGGAGAGGGAGAGAGAGAATCCCAAGCAGGCTTCATGCTCAGTGTGGAGCCCAGTGTAGGCTCAGTCTCACAATCTGGAAATCATGGCCTGTGCTGTAATCAAGAGTCAGTCACCCAACTGACTGAGCCACCCAGGCACCCCCGGAAGATTTTCTTAAGCAAGACATACAGAAAGCACTATCTAGAAAAGATTGATACATTTGACTATATTAAAGTGAAGAATTTCTATTCATAAATACTCTTTTTTTCATTTTTTGATTACTTTTTTATTTTGTAAATCATCTTAAAGAACATGAAAAAATACAAAGGGGGCAGAGATATTCATAACATAAATAACTGGCAAAGAATGGGCACCAAGGATTTTTAAATGTCTTCATATAATCCCCTTCCAATCAATAAGAAAAAGACAATCGAATAGAAAAGTACATGATATATGAGTAAGATACATGAGAAAGATATATGAGCAGGGAATTCTCAGAGGAAATGCATAGAGCCAAAGAGATGCTTGAAATTACTAGTAAACAAAAAATGCAAATCAAGACCAGAATGAGATACCAGTCCATACCCATCTGGTTGGCAAGAATTAAGATATCTGACAATTCCAAATGTTGAAGGTCAAGTGGATCAACAGGATCTCATATATTTTTAGTAGTAAAAGTATCAATTAGAATAACCATTTAGGGGCGCTTGGGTGGCTCAGTGGGTTAGGCCACTGCCTTCGGCTCAGGTCATGATCTCAGGGTCCTGGGGTCAAGTCCCACATTGGGCTCTCTGCTCAGCAGGGAGCCTGCTTCCTCCTCTCTCTCTGCCTGCCTCTCTGCCTACTTGTGATCTCTCTCTGTCAAATAAATAAATAATTTAAAAAAGAATAACCATTTAAAATAAGTGGGCATTAAATTATGACATTTGCCATTCATAGACCCTTAGGGATAAGATTCTAAGTATTCATAACCAATACCACATGGATACTGACCAGTCAGAGCAGATGCCTGGCCAACCAGACTGGATACTAGCCAGTAGCTCTACTGATGTGTACTGGCTATTTGTCTCACATACTACAATCTGGCATTCCACCCCTAGTTATGTGCCTGGTGGAAACTTCTGCTCATATTTATCAAGACATAGATACAGGAATATTCATACCATGACTGTTGGTAATAGAAAAAAAAATAGAAACAACCAAAATGCTCACAAAGAGAAGAATGGATAAAATAACCATGGAATAATCACACAATGGAAAACTACATAGAGTGTGCAAAAATATGGAAAAGTCTTAGTTAATATAATGTAGATATTTTTTAAAGTCCCAGAAGATTATATATGCCATAATACTCTTTTTTTAAAGATTTAATTTATTTATTTGACAGAGAAAGACACAGTGAGAGAAGGAACACAAGCAGGGGAAGTGGGAAAGGGAGAAGCAGGCTTCCCTCCGAGCAGGGAGCCCACTGCGGGCCTGGATCATGACCTGAGCTGAAGGCAGACGCATAACGACTGAGCCACCCAGGCAGCCCGCCATAACACTCTTTTCACAAAATTCAGAAACTATTCAAACTGAACAATATATTTAGGTCACACATATATTTGATAAAACTATTTTTTTAAGTGAATGATAATCACAAACTTCAGAAGGGGGAAGCAGAATTATAGGATGGGAAGAAGCAAATAGGTAACTCTTCTAGTTTTTAGGTTGGATGGTGGGATTACAAGCATTCATTACCTTCTTTTATAAATACATACACATACATACATGCATACATTCATATACAAAATAAGAGGTCTATGTCCAATGACAACATTGAGTGACCATGAACCTAGAATTAAGATCCATCTAATTCTGTGTGTCTCAGACTCATTAAAAAATAAAAGACAATTTTGAAATATGAGCAAAGAACTGGAATTTTAACGAATGATCAAGTAGATAAGAAAAGGAACTAAATATAACTTCTAGAAATGAAAAATATAATAACTATAATTAGAAACTCAATAAATGGGTTTTTACAGCCAACTGGATGCAGGTGCTAACAGAATCTGTGAACAGAAAGAGTTGAATATATGTGCAAGAGATTATAGAAAGAGAAAGCTCCGAGAGAGGTCACAAAACAGGAAGGGTAATGTGAGATGGACAAACATATATAAAGTCAGAAGCCTCCCAAAAAGAGGTAGACAGTGGAACAGAGGCAATATGTGAAGAGCTAGCAGCCGATGACTTTACAGAATTGATAAAGATAAACGACAGATGCCCAACAAATTTCAAATAGGATAAATAGAAATAAATCCACATCTGTGACATCATGTTAAAACTGCAAAATCAAGTTATAGCCTGAATATAGTTATTCAGTCAGTTATGGGCTTAGGTCACAATCTCAGGGTCCTGAGATTGAGTCCCGCGTCAGACTCCGTGCTCAATGGGGAGTCTGCTTCTCCCTTTCCCTCTCCCCCTCACCCCACTCATTGTCTCATTCTCTCTCTCAAATAAATAAAATCTTTTTTTTGAAAACTGCAAAATCAAGGATACAAAGAAGAATTTAAAAGCAGCCAAAGAAAAGAAAGTTTGCGTTCAAACAAACAATAGATAAACTGACAACTGACTTCACAAAGCTACAACAGACACCCCAAGGACCGTGGAACAGTATGTCCAATGTTCCGAGGGAACAGAGCAGTCAGCCTAGAGATCTATGCACAGTTAAAAAGACTTTTCAGGAATCATGGTGAAATAAAGAGACTGCAGAAAAGAAAAAAATCAAAAGACTGCCATTAGCTCGCCCTCACTAAAGAAAATTATAAAGGAAGTTCTTTAGACAAAATATGATCTCATGTGTAAGAAGTGATCTCAGATGGAAGGTCTAGGATACAAGAAGTAATAGAGAACAACGCAGGGGCACCTGGGTGGTTCAGTGGGTTAAAGCCTCTGCCTTCAGCTCAGGTCATGATCCCAGGGTCCTGGGATCAAGCCCCCCATCGAGCTCTCTGCTCAGCAGGGAGCCTGCTTCCTCCTCTCTCTCTGTCTGCTTCTCTGCCTACTTGTGATCTCTGTCTATCAAATAAATAAATAAAATCTTTAAAAAAATAAAGAACAAAGCAAATGGCAAATATGTGGGTACACATAAAGAAACTTTGACTTTATAAAATAGTAATAACATGCTCCGGTGAATTTTTCAAAGATGGGATTAAGACATACGACAGGGGGCGCCTGGGTAGCTCAGTGGGTTAAGCCTCTGCCTTCAGCTCAGGTAATGATCTCAGGGTCCTGGGATCAAGCCCCTCATCGGGCTCTCTGCTTGGCGGGGAGTCTGCTTCCCCCTCTCTCTCTCTGCCTGCCTCTCTGCCTACTTGTGATCTCTCTCTCTGTCACATAAATAAATAAAATCTTTAAAAAAAACATATGACGGTAACCTATATCTCTGAAAAGGAAAAGGTAGAGTTCAAGTGTCGAAGGTCCTTGTATTTGGGAGAAGGAGGATAAGGAAATTAACTTCAGACCTGGATAAATAAATACCTAAAAAATTGCAAGAGTAATCTACAGAAGGACAGAAAGAGAGTATGTAACTTCCAAAATAGTTGTAGAAAACTTTAAATAAGAGACCTTCAATGAAAGTGGGAATCCAAGTTTCAGGCTAATTAGACTGTGTGGGGATACACACAAGAGATAAGATTAATTATACAAGCAAGAGTAAAGATTACGGAGGGTCCAGTGACCCTCACTGAGGAGCTGAACTCCTAAGCAATAAGGAGTCAGTAAAGAGTTTTTATGTAAGGAAGACTGAAATGATAAAATTTGTTTTAAGAAACAACACGCTAACAAGAGTGTGGGTATAGACCAAATTTAATACACACACACGTGCACACACACATGCGCGTGCAAACACAAATGTAATGCACAAAGATAATCAGAAACCTCAGCTTTTGCCAGTTGGTGAATACAAATGTCACCCATCAACATTTACGACTGTATCCTGGTAGCTTTATTAAAACCCAGAATTTCTGGGACGCCTGGGTGGCTCAGTTGGTTAAGCGGCTGCCTTCGGCTCAGGTGAGGATCCCAGCGTCCTGGGATCGAGTCCCACATCGGGCTCCTTGCTCAGCAGGGAGCCTGCTTCTCCCTCTGCCTCTGCCTGCCACTCTGTCTGCCTGTGCTCATGCTCTCTCTCTCTCTCCCTCTCTCTCTGACAAATAAATAAATTTTAAAAAATTTTTAAAAAAACAACCAGAATTTCTGCAAGCAAACAAAATGTGGGAGCTTTAGCCCATGGTGAGCCAAGCCAGAAACCCTCATGCTCAAGGCTCAGTCATTCCTGGAAGTGCCACTCCACAGTGGCAACTGGCTCCCATCTCTTTGTGAGGCTGAAATGCTGCTGCTTTGGCTTGATGCTTGAGATTAAAGTTATCTCTTGTGAAATAGAGAGAATGCTCTTTCTATGTCATGCTCCATTGGTGAGGTCCTGCAGTGAAATTGCTTGAGCTGTTAGTCCTATCCTTTCACTTACTGCCACAGACATCCAGGCAGAGACTCCATAACCTCAGGACCTAATGTCTCCACAAGAGTCATACTTCTATTGAAACTCCTTTCCTATGGGTATTATCCCCACCATCACCCCTAGGAACCAGTGGAGCAAGAACTCAGCTGTGCCACATGCGGGCAGAGCTAGAATTCAGTTATAACCTGAAGCTCATGAAACTTAGACACTGAATTGCCACTCAAGGCAGAAAGTCCATGTCTTCACTCCTTGGAGGTAAGAAAGAGACTCTGCTGAGAAATGCTCAAGGGAAGAGAAGAGGGGAGCCACAGCAAGGTGAATGGAGCCCCATGGTGTTTTAGAGATCAGTGATCTAACTCTTCCAATTCAAACTCATAATCCATGTTTCCCAGGATGCGCACCTGCCACTAGAGCCGTTGGACTGGAATTATCTCCGATCTCAGCCACTGTCCTCTGCCTGGAACCAGCACTCCTCTCCGTTACTTGTGACCTATTGTTGGAGTTGGTTTACGTATGTGCTCAACAACTTTTCCCATTTTTATAGGGAGTTTTCCCTCTGTGGCTTCCAGTCTCCTTTCCTATCATCTGGCTTCTGTTAGGGTCACATCTCCCATGGGCCATATTTGTGTATCTCTGAAAAGAATTCAGGGCTTCTCTCCAAGGGACTCCTCAGGGGTAAATCACTAGATGTGAATGGTTACAAAGAGATTAGGATTTGCCCAACCTTTCTCAGAAACACCTGAGCCCCAGTTCATACCCAACCATGACATTCGGTGACATTTATATCATTTTAGGGCAGTTTTTAAGATATTTTTCAAAAGCAAATTTTTCTTGAGGCACCTGGGTGGTTCAGTCGGTTAAGTACCTGACTCTTGGTTTCAGTTCAGGTCATGATCTCAGGGTTGTGGGTTCGACACCTGCGTCTAGCTCCATCCTTGGCAGGCAGCCTGCTTAGGATCCTCTCTGTCCCTTTCCCTCTGTCCCTCCCTCTCTAAAAAGAAAGTAAATTTTTCTTTATTAAATATTAAATAAATTACATCTTTAAATTTATAAAATGATTCTATTGAATTGCAACTGGGTTATAGATAATGGGCATACATACGTAATACCTATATACAATGCAGAAATTGTAAGTGGTTCACTTGACGAATACGTCACAAAGTAAACATGCCTATAGCCAGTCCTAATCAAGAAACAGCACATTAACAGCACTAAAGTATATGTTTAAATAAGGAAGACTTGGAGAAGAAAGGAAGAGCCTGAGATCACCCCAGGATATGGCTCAGATGACTGAGCAGGGCCATTCCCTGAAATAAAAATCACAGGAGGAAAATCAAGACTGGAGGAGAAAATTATTGATATGATTTCGAACATATTGAGTTGGAGATGCCCGTGGGACTCCCAGGAGACTGTCTCTAGTACTCAGGTGTACCCATGGTAGGAAAACTCCAGGGAAATATTGGAGATAGATCGATTCGATTTACTTTCTGAAACAAGAACTAGGAACCGTGCTAAGAGTTTTTGTGCTTCTCCTAGATTCAAGAGAGAACATTTTAATACCAAAGTGTTGACATTCTTGAGATACTTTAATGTTTTAAGCAATTTGTTTAGCCTCTCTGTCCTTAGTCTCCTCCTCTTAACATAGGGTTAATAGCAGTACCTACTTTTATAGAGTTCTTGTTAGTACATAAGTATAAAATGTGTGGAACAGTGCCTGAGTTGTAGGAAACACTCAGTAAATGTTGGCTATTCCCACTTATGGGGACAATAGGTCTAAATATTTGAAATGAGGACTGTTCTCTATATTGGGACACTTAAAATTTCTTACTACAGACCGAATGTTAGGAAAGACAACACAGATTCAGATAGAAGCCTCCTTAAATTGAAGGAAAATAAGTCCATCTCTGATCCCCATGTTTTGGAGAGTCTTGCACACCACACACACACACACACACACAATTTATTAAAAAACACATGGGTACCTCTGTCACTCTGGATCGAGAACTGTTGAAATTATATCTAATAAGATGTCTGAAAAAAGACTAAAGAAGGAGCAACTGGGGTGCCTGGGTGGCTCAGTCAGTTGGGCATCTGCCTTCCACTCGGGTCGTGATCTCAGGGTCCTGGGATCGAGTCCCACATGGGGCTCTCTGCCCAGCGGGGAGCCTGCTTCCCCCTCTCTCTCTGCCTGCCTCTCTGCCTAACTTGTGATCTCTCTCTCTCTCTCTCTGTGTCAAATAAATAAATAAAATCCTTTAAAAAGGAAAAAAGGAGCAACAATTGATAGCACAAACCAAATATGAATGTTGATAAAAAATGTTGGCATGATATTCTTAAAAGAATAATATTATATTTTGATATGTTACTAACATATCAATTAATCATTATTATTTCCAGAAATTAATAGATATTTTCTGGGTATAGTAGAGATGATTTTGAAATTTGATTATGGAATGGGCAAACATGTATGATGGATAAAAAAAGTAATGACAAAATGAATAATCACTTCTGATACAGAGTTCAAAATGAGATTAGTAATATGGGCAATATTGTGAGAGAAGAAATTACATAGAAAATTTCAAAAAGTAAATATTACTTCATTCAACTAGATTGTACAGGAACAAAAGTCACATTGAACAACAAACTTTTTTCCTTTTTTATAATAAAATACACATAATATAAACTTTGCCATCTTAACCATTTTTAGCGTACATTTCATAGATATTAAATATATTCACTTTGCTGGGAAACCTTCACCACTATACATCCCTATAACATAACTCTTTTCATCTTGTAAAACTGAAACTCTATACCTATTTTTTAATGATTTATTTATTTATTTATTTATATGACAGAGACACAGTGAGAGAGGAAACACAAGAGAGGAAACACCCACTCCCTCTGAGTGGGTGAGGGAGAAGCAGGCTTCCCATTGAGTGGGGAGCCCGATGTCAGGCTCCATCCCGGGACCCTGGGGTCATGACCTGAGCTGAAGGCAGACACTTAACGACTGAGCCACCGAGGTGCCCTGAAACACTATACCTATTAAACAGTAAGTCCTTATTCTGCCTTCTGGATGGTCCCTGGAAACCACCATTACACTTTCTGTCTCTAGGATTTTGACTATTCTTTGTACCTCATTTAAGTAGAGTCTCACAGTATTTGCCTTTTTGTGACTGGCTTCTTTCACTTAGCATAACATCCTCAAGTTTTACTCATGTTGCAGCATACTGCAAAATTTCCCTACTTTTCAAGGCTGCATAATAGTCCATGATTACATATGTATAATATATGTATATACCACATTTTGCTTATCCTTTCATCTGTTGATGGACACATAGGTCGTTCCATATTTTATCTATTATGACTAACACTGCCATGAACATGAGTGTACAACTCTCCTTTGAAGACCCTGCTTTCAGTTCTTCTGATTATACATCCAAGAGTGAAATTGTTGGATCATATGGTCATTCTATTTTTTAATTTTTTGAGAAACCTCCACGTTGTCTTCTGCAGGAGCTGTATCATTTCATATTCCTATCAATGGTGTACAAAGCTTCCAATTGCACCACATCCTTGCCAACACTTGTTGTTTTTTTTTTGTTGCCATTATTGTTTTTTGATAGTAGCCATCCTAATGGGTGTGGGGTGGTATATCATTGTAGTTTTGCTCTGCTTTTCCCTAGTAATGTGATGTGGAGCATCTTTTCATGTGCTTACTAACCATTCATATATGTTCTTTGGAAAAATGTCTATTCAAGTCCTTTCCTAAGTTTCTTTTTTTTTTAATTTCACTTATTTATTTTTTTTAAAGATTTTATTTATTTATTTGACAGACAGAGATCACAAGTAGGCAGAGAGGCAGGCAGAGAGAGATGGGGAAGCAGGCTCCCCGCTGAGCAGAGAGCCAGATGTGGGGCTTGATCCCAGGACCCTGAGATCGTGACCTGAGCCGAAGGCAGAGGCTTAACCCACTGAGCCACCCAGGGGCCTCTAAATTTCACTTATTTATTTTATTTTTTTTTTAGATTTTATTTATTTATTTGACACAGAGAGAGAGAGATCACAAGTAGGCGGGGAGGTAGGCAGAGAGAGAGAGGAGGAAGCAGGCTCCTTGCTGAGCAGAGAGCCAGATGTGGGGCTCGATCCCAGGACTCTGGGATCATGACCTGAGCCGAAAGCAGAGGCTTTAACCCACTGAGCCACCCAGGCGCCCCTCACTTATTTATTTAAATAATCTCTACACCCAACATGGGGCTTAAACTCTCCACTATGAAATCAAGAGCCTCACATTCTTCCAACTGAGCAAGCCAGGCACCGTTCCCCCTTTCCTAACTTTTGAATCAGCTTATTTTTTGCGGTTAACTTTTAGGAGTTCTATTTATATTCTGAATATTAATCCCTTATCAGATATATGATATGCAAATATTTTCTCCCATTCTCTAGGTTGCCTTTTTATTTCTTTTTCTTGCCTAATTGCTCTAAGACTTCCAGTACTATACTGAAGAGAACTGGTGAAATTAGGCATCCTTGCCTTGTTTCTAGTCTTAGAGGAAAACTTTCAGTATTCCATCATTGAGCATGATGTTTGCTGTGTTTTTTTTTCATTATGGCTTTTATTACCTTGAAGTTGTTCCCTTCTATTCCTAGTTTGTTGAGTATTTTTATCATGAAAAGGTGTTGCATTTTGTCAAATGAGTCAATTGAGATGATTATGTGGATTTTTCCCTTCATCGTGTTGATGTTGAGTATTACAGTGATCAATTTTCATATGTTGAACAATCCTTGCATTTCAGGAACAAATTCCACTTGGTCATGGTGTATAATCCTTTAATACGGTGCTGAAAACTGTTTGCTAGTATTTTGTTGAGAATTTTTGCATATGAGATATTGGTCTGTACTTTTCTTGTAGTGCCTTTGGGTTGATATCAGGGTCACTCTAGCCTCATAGAATGAGTTAAGAAGTGTTCTGTCTTAAATTTTTTGGAAGAGTTTGAACAGAAGTAATACTAATTCTATAATTTTGGGTGGAATTCCTCAATGAACCCACCACATCCAGGACTTTTCTTCATTGGGAGATTTTTGATTATTGATTCAATCTCCTTACTGTAATAGTTACATTCCAGATTTTTCTATTTCTTCATGATGTAGTCTTGGTAGGTTTTGTGTTTCTAGATATTTGTCCATTTCATCTAGGCTACCCAATTTTTTGACATACATTTGCTCATAGTACCCTTTTTTCTTTTAGGATTTTATTTATTTGTTTGACAGAGAGAGAAATCACAAGTAGGCAGAGAGGCAGGCAGAGAGAGTTGGGGGAAGCAGGCTCCCTGCTGAGCAGAGAGCCCAATGCAGGGCTCCATCCCAGGACCCTGAAATCATGACCTGAGCCAAAGGCAGAGGCTTAATTCACTGAGCCACCCAGGTGCCCTGGTCATAGTACTCTTCAGTAACCCTTTTTATCAGCAGTAATGCCCCCACTTTTGTTTCTGATTTTAGTAATTTGAGTATTACTCTTTTTTTCTTAGTCCATGTAGCTAAAGATTTGTCATTTTTGTTAATCTTTTCAAAGAACCAACTCTTGGTTTCACTGATATTCTCTATTGTTTTCTATTCTCAATTTCATTTATCTCTGCTTTAAGCTTTATGGTGTCCTTAGTTCTGCTTGCTTTGGGTTTAGTTCATTCTTCCTTTTCTAGTTCCTTAAGTTGTAAAGTTATGTTGTGGATTTGAGAGATCATTCCTGCCTTTTCTTTTAAAGATTTATTTATTTGTTTATTTATTTTTAGAGAGAGACACAGGTTGTTGAGAGAGGGAGCATGAGCAGAGGGAGGGGCAGAGGGAGAGTAGGTTTCAAGCAGACTTCCTGCTGAGCGAGAAGCCTGATGCAGGACTCTAACCCACAAGCCATGAAATCATGATCTGAGCCGAAACCAAGAGTCAGACACTTAACTGACTGAGACACTCAGACACCCCGAAATCCTTCCTGTTTTTAATAAGCATTTATAACTATAAATTTTCCCCTTAGCACTGTTTTTGCTGTCTCATAAGTTTCAACATATTGCATTTTTGTTTTCACTCAACTCAGTATTTTCTAATTTCCCTTGTGATTTCTTCTTTGAGCCATTGGTTATTTGAAAAATATATTTAATTTCCACAATCCTGAGATTTTTGTTTTAGTTTTTTCTTAATTTTCACCTTATCAGGGGGGCCTGGGTGGCTCAGTGGGTTAAAGCCTCTGCCTTCGGCTCAGGTCATGATCCCAGGGTCCTGGGATGGAGCCCCGTATCGGACTCTCTGCTCAGCGGGGAGCCTGTTTCCCTCTCGCTCTCTGCCTGCTTGTGATCTTTGTATGTCAAATAAATAAATAAACTCTTAAAAAAAACTTTTTTTCACCTTATCTCATGGTGGTCAGAGAGATACTTTGTTGATATCTATCTTTTAAACTCTATTGAGATTTAATGTATGACCTAACATATGGTCTGTCCAGGAAAATGTTCCACATGCACTTGAGAAGAATCTGTATGTTGCTGGTGGGTAGAGTGCTCTGTATACATCTGTTGGATCCAGTTGGTGTGTTGTGTTATTTAAGCCTTCTATTTCCTTGAGAGTGGGGTGTTGAAGTCTCCAGTATGATTGTAGAACTATTTCTCCCTTCAATTCTATCCTTTTTTGCTTCATATATTTTGATCATCTGTCACTATGTGTGAAAAGTTTTTATAGGCACACCTCAGAGATACTGCGGCTAAGATTCCAAACCACCACAATACAACAAATATCACAACAAAGTGAGTCAAACAAATTTTTTGGTTTCCCAGTGCATATTAAAGTTATATTTAGGGGAGCCTTGGAGGCTCAGTCAGTTAACTGTCAGACTCTTGATTTCAACTCAGGTCATGATCTCAGAGTCATAGGATCGAGCCCCACATTGGCCTCCATGCTCAGTGCAGAGTTTGCTTGAGATGCTCTCTCCCTCACCCTCTAGCCCTCCTGTTCATACTCTTTCTCTAAAATAAATAAATAAATCTTTTTAAAAAATACTTTATTGCTAAAAACAATGCTATTTGTCATCTGGGCTTGGAAAAAAATATCACTGATAGACTTGCTCAATGCAGGGTTACCACAAGTCTTCAATCTGTAGAAACACAGGATCCTCAAGTGCAGAAAATCAAAGTGCACTAAAATGAGGTATGCCTGTAATCATTGTATCTTCCTACTGCATTAAACCATTTACTAACATATAATGTCCTTCCGTGCCTCCTGCAAACTTATTTTATTTAAATACTATGTTATCTGATATTAGTATAGCCACTCCTGCTCTATTTTGGATATCAATGCATGGAACCATTTCCCATCCTTTCACTTTCTGTTTGTGCCTTTGGATCTCAACTGAGTCTCTTGTAGACACCATATCATTGAGTCATGTGTTTTTATCCATTCTACCAAGCTCTGTCTTTTGATTGGAGTTTCATCTCTTTACATTTAAAGTAATGACTGCTAATGAGACTTACTTATGTCATTGTGCTACTTGTTTTCTACATGCCTCTTAGCTTTTTGGTTCCTCATTTCCTGTATTACTATGTTCTTTTTTGTTAGATGATTTTTTTTTTTAGGGAAACATTTAGATTTCTTTTTCATTTCCTTTTGTGTATATTCTAGAGCTATTTTCTTTGTGGTTACCATGGGGATTACATTTAACATCCTGAAGTTATAACACTCTAATTTGTATTTATAACAGCTTATTTTCAATAACACACAAAAACTGCTCCTTTACAGCTCTGTCCCCCACCCCTTTTGGTTGCTGAGGTCACAAAATTGCTTTTTTATACATTATGTGCCCCAAAACATAAACGAATAAGTGCATTAGTACCCTAAATTATGTAAAAAATAAGAATTGGAGTTACAAACCAAAGTTATAGTAATATAAGATTTACATTAATAATTCTTTTCTTTAAATGTATTAATGTTTGGGGGCACCCAGGTGGCTCAGCCAGTTGAGCATCCAACTCTTGGTTTCGGCTCAGGTCACAATCTCAGTGTCATGGGGTCAAGCCCCGCATGGGCTCCATGCTCAACACGGAGTTGCTTAAGGTTCTGTCCCTCCCTCTGCCCCTCCCCTTGTTCTCTCTTTCTCTCTCTAAAAAATAAAAGTCTTTTTAAAAAAAAATAAATAAGTGTATTAGTGTGTTTTTTTAAAGATTTTATTTATTTATTTGAGAGAGAGCCAGTGAGAGAGCATGAGTGAGGAGAAGGTCAGAGGGAGAAGCAGACTCCCCGTGGAGCTGGGAGCCTGATGCGGGACTCAATCCTGGGTCTCTGAGATCATGAACTGAGCCGAAGACAGTCGTCCAACCAACTGAGCCACCCAGGCGTCCCTGTATTAGTGTTTTAAACCATGTAGAAAATTAATAAAAAATACAATTACAAACCATTGTATCAATAATACTAGTGCTTATAATTGCCTATGTATTTACATTTCCTGGCATCTTTATTTCTTCATACAACTTTAAATAAATTACTGTCTACTGTGTCTTTTCATTTCACCTTGCAGGACTCTGCCTGTCTTGTAGGACAGGCCTAGTGGCCACCAATACCCTCAGCTTTTATCTGAGAATCTCTTAATTTCTCCCTCATTTTTGAAGGACAGTTTTGTCAATATAGGGTTCTTGATTGACAGGGTTTTTTTCTTTTATCCCTTTGAATATTTTGGCCACTTTCCAGCCTGAAAATCTTCTGCAAAATCTGATAATCTTATTGACAATTCTTCGTATATGATGATTTACAACTCTCTTGCCGTTTTCAAGAATTTCTGTCTTTTTTTTAAGATTTTATTTTTATTCATTTGACAGAGAGAGAGAGATCACAAGCAGACAGAGAGGCAGGTTCCCTGCTGAGCAGAGAGCCGGATGCGGGGCTCGACTCAGGACCCCGAGATCATGACCTAAGCGAAAGGCAGAGGCTTAACCCACTGAGCCAGCCAGGCGCCCCAAGAATGTCTGTCTTTTGAATGTTTGATTACGATCAATATGCCTTAGTATGGGTCTCTGTGAATTCATTTTACATGAATTCATTTTACTTGGATTCATTGAGCTTCCTGGATATTTATATTCATGTCTTTCAGCAAATTTGGGGATTTTTCACCCATTATTTCCTCAAATACTCTCTCTGCTCCTTTCTCTCTCTCCAGTCTTTCTAAGACTCCCAGGATACCTATGTTGGTCCACCTGTTTATCTCCCACAGATCCCTGAAATTCTGTTCACTTTTCTTTTATCTCTTTTTTCTGTTTCTCATCCTCAATAATCTCCATTGTCTAGTGTGCCTGGGTGGTTCAGTCAGTTAAGTGTCTGCCTTTGGCTCAGGTCATGATCCCAGGGTCCTGGGATAGAGCCCTGCTTGGGCTCCCTGCTCAGCAGGAAGCCTGCTTCTCCCTCTCCCACTCCCTCTGCTTGTGTTCCCTCTCTTACTGTGTATCTATCTGTCAAAAAAAAAAACCTTTAAAAATAATGATTTCCAAATGTCTTATCTTCAAGTTTTCAATTCTTTTTTCTGCCTCCTTACATCTTCCTTTGGATCCCTCTAGTGAATTTTTTGTTTCAGTTAGTGTACTTTTCATCTCCAGAATGTCTTCTGGTTTTCTTTTAGGTCTTCTCTTTATTGCTATTTCATTTGTTCATACATCATTTTCTTTACTTTCTCTACATATTTCTTTAGTTCTTTGAGCATCTTTAAGACAGTTGTTTTAATGTCTTTGTCTAGTAGATCTGCCATTAGGTGTTTTTCAGGGACAGTTTGTGGTGGCTTATTTTTCTTTCTTTGAATGGGCCACACTTTACTGTTTCTTTGTGTGCTTTGGCACTTTTTGTTTAACACAAGAAACTTTAATCTAATATTGTGGTAACTCAGGAAATCAGAGTCTCCCTCTTCTCCAGGGTTTGCTGGGTTTTATTATGCTTTTGTTTATGGGGGGTTGTGTTTGTTTGTTTGTTTTAGGCTGTCTCAGTGCTGAGGATCAGAATGAGGTGTAAGCTTAATGTCTTCTTGGGTTTTTACTGATCCTTTCTCTGAGCAAGTGTGGTCACTTTCTAATTTTCTCTGTATATGTAGTTGCTTTTGAATGTTCTAATGTTTATTGTCTGGCTCCCAAAAAGGGAAAAGCAAAAAGTGAAAGAGGAAAAAGGGACTCAGGCCTTTAACTCACCTGCAAATCACTTCAGTAGAGGAGATGTGTTTTCAACAGCAATAGGGCTGGGGGGAGGGGGTGAACAGGTCCAACAACAATAACTGCCCATCTCTTTGTCTGCACCTCTTTGATCAGAAGCAACAATTAGCTATCAAAGCACAGATCCCATATATTTGGGTGACAGGATCATTGTTGCCTACCCTATCTCCCATGTACTGTGTGCAACTTGCTCCAAGAACATGTGCACAGCTGTCTGCCATGTAGCTGAGGGGGAAGGGATGGTGCTATTGTACTAAGAGCTGAAAGTGACCAAAAATAACCATAATTAATCATCCTAAGTTTCCCCCCAGAAGTTACAAAGCTTCAATAGACTCCAGAGTTCCAAAACAGTTACATCAGACAGATTTTACCAGTGCAATTGTCTTCTCCAAGGGAAGACAGATTTCTGGTGATTCTTCCTCTGCCATCTTCTCAGAATCCTCAAGCTTGTATTACATGTTGGGAACTACGAGATGAGAGAAGTCAAAAATAATTATCACAAAATGAAAAGCTTCTGCGCAGCAAAGGAAACAATGAACAAAACAAAAATACAACCTACTGAATGGGAGGAGATATCTGCAAGTGACATACCTGATAAGGGGTTAATATCCAAAATACATAAAGAACTTAATGCAACTCAACACCAAAAAAACACAAATAATCTAATTAAAAATAGGCAGCTTTGCCTGTACTTTAAGTAAAAATAGAACCATACCGAGTGTAATTTTTTGTATCTGACTCTTTTTTTTAAGATTTTATCTATTTATTTGACAAACAGAGATCACAAATAGGCAGAGAGGCAGGCAGAGAGAGAGGGAAGCAGGCTCCCTGCTGAGCAGAGCCTGATGTGGGGCTCAATTCCAGGACCCCAAGATCATGACCGGAGCTGAAGGCAGAGGCTTTAACCCACTGAGCCACCCAGGCAGCCCCGACTCTTTTTTTTTTAAAGGATTTTTATTTATTTATTTGACAGAGAGAGAGATCACAAGGAGGCAGAGAGGCAGGTGGGGGTGGGGGGAAGCAGGCCCCCCACTGAGCAGAGAACCCGATGCGGGGCTCGATCCCAGGACCCCAAGACCATGACCCAAACTGAAGGCAGAGGCTTAACCCACTGGGCCACCCAAGTGGCCCTGTATCTGACTCTTTTGCTCAACTTTATAACTGTAAGATTCATCCATGTGGTTGAATGTGGTTAAATCTTTTTCATAGCTATTTAATATCTCAGATATGACTATGTCATAGTTTATTCTACTCTTAACTAACATTTGTTTGCTTCCAATCTGGGGCAAAGAAAATGCTGCTATGAATGTGCTACATGTATATCTTTTAGTGGACATATGCATGCATTTCTCTTGGGCATATACCAAGGACCTGAGTTTATAATCATGCAGCGCATGTTTGTTTAGCTTTAGTATATGCTGCCAAACAGTTTTCTAAATGTTTATATAAAGTTATACTACCAATGAGCAATGTATAAGACGTCTAGTTTCTCTACATCTTCAACAACTTGAACTTGTCAGTTTTTTTTTAATTTTAGCCATTCTAAAATTGTGTAAGTAGGAGATGGTATCTCATTGGAGCCTTAATTTAACTTCACCTGAAAGATAATGATGTCAAACACTTTTACAAAGGTTTATTAGCCACTTGGATATCCTCTTTTGTGAACAGCCTGTTTGAGATTTTTGTCTTTTTAAAACTTGAGTTGTCAGTCTTTTTTTAAACTATTGATTTGAAGGGATTCATTATGTATTCGTTAAGAGTGCTTTTTCCAAATTATGTATTGCAAATATTCTCTAAAATCTGTGGTTTGTCTTCACACTTTCTTAATTTTGTCATTTGTTGAAGAGAAGTTTGTAATTATAATGAAGTCAAATTACCATCCTTTCACGCAGCCATGGAAAAGGATGAGATCATGCCATTTGCAACAACATGGGTGAACCTAGCGGGTATTATGCTAAGTAAAATAAGTCAGACTGAGAAAGACAAATACCATATGATTTCACACATATTTGGTATCTAAAACAACAACAACAACAAAAAATGAATAAACAAACAAAAAGCACAGGCAAACCTATAAATACAGAGAACAAACTGATGGTTACCAGAGGTAAGGAGGTGGGGGATGAGCAAAAATGGGTGAAGAGGAGAGGAAGATATAGGCTTCCAGTTATGGAATGGATAAGTCATGGGGAAAAAAGGCACAGCATAGGGAATATAGTCAATGATGCTGCAATAGGGTTGTATGGTAACAGATGGTGGCTACACTTGTGAGCAGAGAACAACATATAGACTTGTTGAATTACTGTTGTACTCCTGAAACTAATGTAATTTTGTATGTCAACTCAACTAAAAAAAAAAAATTTAAAAAAAATTACTGAGGTGTCTGGGTGGCTCAATCAGTTAAGCACTGGACTCTTGGTCTTGATCTGGTCATGATCTCAGCATCTGGATTGAGTCCCACATCAGGCTCCATGCTCAGTGGGGAGTGTGCTTGTGATTCTCTCCCTCTCATTTTGCCCTCTCCCCACTCACACACTCTCTTTCTCTGAAATATATAAATAAATCTTTAAAAAAAGAATCATCATTTCTTTTATAGTTATTCTTATGTCTTATTTAAGAAATCTTTGCCTACCTGAAGGCTGGGAAAATATTATCACCTTACGTCTTTTAGAAGCTTCATAATTTTGCCTTTCACATGTAGGTCTGTGTTTCATCTCCAGTTAAATTTTAGGTATGATGTGAGGTAGGAATCAACATTAACTTTCTCCTATATCATCTATTTAAAATCCCTCCCTTTACCTCCACTGAGGTATTTTAAGTGTAATCAGGAACTGTATATGTCTGACCTGTTTCTCTATTCTATTCCACCAAGCTAGTTGTCTATGTTTGGCTACACACTATCTTAAAGCAGTGTCTTAAAGCACTTAAAGAAGTGTCTCAACTTCTTCTTCTGGAAATGACAGAGTAATAGGGATTATACTCACCTTTCCACCAAAATAACTAAGAAACATGACAAAACATACAAAACAACTGCTTTCCTACATTAACAAATAGTACAGAACTGTGAATCTGAGAAGAGGAAAACAAGCATAGTGAGCCCAATAAATTCATCAGCTATCTGCCTGGGGATACACTCTGGACCATAATGCAGAATAAAAGATCCCAGGCAGAGTGTGGAAATCTTGTTTAGTTGAAGAGAACAGAAATTGGGATTCGTGGAACCTGAGGTAGCTGCAAATTAGAGGAATTCTGATGGAAAAGAGCTCTAGAAATCTGCTTAGGGTCTCCTTCAGTTTATGCTGACATCCAAGCCATTCACACAAAGGTGAACACCAGAAGACAGGGCAAAGAACACATAAGTAGTTGGCAAGCTGAAAAATCATCGAAGTTCCATAAGGTTGGGAGACTATTTGAGCTCTGACAAACCAGAGTGGAGAGTCGTCATTGAACACTCATGGTATTCACTAAGATCTCAGGAGGATAATGCACTGGTGGTATGGCTCAATTATCCCTAGAGTAGAGGCTACTTCAAACTAGCCCTATAAAACTTATAAATATAAGTTTTATATATTTATATATATCTATATATAAAATATCTATAAAATCTTATAAATATAAGACTCAAAAGGATCAATATAATCTGAAAGTTACTTAGCTACCTTATAAAAAAAAAATCCACAGTTTTTAGAGGAAGACACCAAAACTCAATAGCATAACTTTCACAATGCCCAAGTCCAATCCAAAAATAACAGACATGACAAGAATCAGGAAAATGTGACCTATAATCAAAAGAAAAAAATTGGGACGCCTGGGTGGCTCAGTTGGTTAAGCGGCTGCCTTCGGCTCAGGTCATGATCCCAGCGTCCTGGGATCAAGTCCCACATCGGGCTCCTTGCTCAGCAGGGAGCCTGCTTCTCCCTCTGCCTCTGCCTGCCACTCTGCCTGTGCTCGCTCGCTCTCCCTCTCTCTCTGACAAATAAATAAATTTTAAAAATTTTTTTAAAAAAAGAAAAAAATTAGGGGCACCTGGGTGGCTCAGTTGATTAAGCATCTGCCTTCAGCTCAGGTCATGATCCTGGAGTCCTGGGATCAAGCTCCACATTGTGACCCTGCTTCTCCCTCTCCCTCTGCCTGCCACTACCCCTAGTTGTGCTCTCTTTGTAAAATAAATTTTAAAAATCTTAGGGGAAAAAAAGAAAAAAAATAGTAAATAGAAACAAAGGTCATAAATAAGAAAGATGGTAGAATTAGCAAAAAAGGACTTTAAAATAACTGTCATACTATGTTAAATATACTTAGTAAATTGGAGGAAAGTATGAACATAATGAGAAATGAAAGTCAAGATTTTAAAATAACCAAATGGAATTTCTAGACATAAAACTACAATGTGAAAAAGGATGGGATTAATAGCAAGTTAGACACTGGAGAAAAAAGATCAGTGAAGCTGAAGACACACAATAAAAATTATTCAAAATGAAGAACAGAGAGGGGGAAAAAAGAGACTGGGAAAAATAAACAGACTCAATAGAGCAATTTAAAGTCATTAAATATACCTGCAGTTGGAATCCCAGAAAAATAGGAAAAGGACATAAAATGATTTTAAGAAACAATGACCAAAACTTGTCCTAATATGATGAACTCTACAAAGCCATTGATCCAAAAAGCTGAAAGAACTCGAAGCAAGAAATTAAATTAAAATATTTTATATTTTCCATGACAATAATGTCTTTTTTTAAAGATTTTATTTATTTATTTATTTGTCAGAGACAGAGGGAGAGAGAGTAAGCGAGCACAGGCAGACAGAGTGGCAGGCAGAGGCAGAGGGAGAAGCAGGCTCCCTGCCGAGCAAGGAGCCCAATGCGGGACTCGATTCCAGGATGCTGGGATCATGACCTGAGCCGAAGGCAGCCGCTCAACCAACTGAGCCACCCAGGCGTCCCGACAATAATGTCTTATACAAGATTCAAACACAGTGTTTAAATATAATATGTCAAATTTAATTCATTCACTTTTTATAATTTGTTGACTTTCAGTCCTTAAAAACTACAACTTTACACATATTTTCCTATCCTGTCATTATGAAGGTATATTTGTTAAAATAGGAGAATGGAACACATTTTATTTAGCAATGCATTAGCTTTGGTTGGTTCAGTCAGAAGAGAATGTGACTCTTGATTTCAGGGTTGTCTAAGTTCAAGCCTCACATTGGGTGTAGAGATTACCTAATTCACAACTTTTAAATATTTAGATATAATAGTATGTGAGTTCCTATTTGTACTTTTGCCCAGGACTCCACAAATGCCAAGGGCCAATGTGAACCCAACACCCCAACCACAAGTACATTTCAGAACTAGACTAGTGCTCACTAAGAATTAGGGGTGAGGAAGCATGATTTTATGTCTATATGTCTCTATTATGCGTAGGTGGTGGGCATATGCCACACCAACAGCAGGAAAGGCAGAACTGGGAGAGCCCTACAAGTGCTTGTTGTGGGAAGGGGGTTGTAGTTCCTAAAGCTGGAATGAAGTCCAAGAAGGTGGTTTAGGGTCAGTAAAGGATAGTTGCAGCCACTGCACTACTGGGTATTTTCCCCAAAGATACAGATGTAGTGAAAAGAAGGGCCATATGTACCCCAATGTTCATAGCAGTAATGGCCACAATCACCAAACTGGAAAGAGCCGAGATGCCCTTGAACAGAACAATGGATAAAGAAGATGTGGTCCATATATACAATGGAATATAACTCAGCCATCTAAAAGGATGAATACCCAACTTTTGCATCAACATGCGCAAGACTGGAGGAGATCATGCTGAGTGAAATAAGTCAAGCAGAGAAAGTCAATTACCATATGGTTTCACTTACTTGTGGAGCATAAGGAATAACATGGAGGACATCGGGAGAAGGAAAGGAAAAGTGAATTGGGGCAAATCAGAGGCGGAGATGAACCATGAGAGACTGTGGACTCCAAGAAACAAACAGGGTTTTGGAGGGGAGGGAGGTGGGGGGATGGGTAACCCTGGTGGTGGGTATTAAGGAGGGCATGTATTGCGTGGAGCACTAGGTGTTGTACCTAAACAATGAATCTTGGAACGCTGCAAATAAATAAATGAATTAATATTTTTTAAAGGATAGCTGAAGCCACAGGGGGAAAAACACTATCCTTCTAGAGTTAGAGGAAAGGGAAATAGATGTCAGGGAAAAGCATCAGTTCCAGAGAGAGCACCTTGAGGCCTGAAGACAGAGAAAGAAATTAAGGTAAAACCTAATGGGCTTCCCCACAGAGGCAAAAGGAGCAGGTGGTACGTGGGTTGGAGGTAAGGACTCAAGTGGGAACAGGTAAGGTCAGAGAGGCTACAGAGCTGGTCAAGGGGCCCAGCCAGGGGTGTGCAGAACCAAGAACCTGGACCAGCCCTGGCCAAGGACAGGAGTGCGGTTAGGCTGGGTTCAGAGATCTAGACTGTGATTAAGCTGAGGGAGAGAGTGGGATCCACCAGAGAAGGGGAGATTGATTCTTTCTGTGTCAGCAGCAACTTCTTGGTACCACGTTTGGACAGCCACACCAAAGGGCCTAGGTGGGTAGAGCCAGGGATTGGGCATTCCTGGCCTGCAAGAGGTAGGGGGAGTGTAGGGCGTATTAATTAATAGCTATTGAAAACACCTGGAAGATGAGTTTTCCCCAGATCCTGGAGAAAGGGGATGTCCAGCATCTAATCAAGGATGAACCAACCTGGGCTCCCTTCTTCTCCATCCTGGGTTGAGGGAGGGTCTTAGGTCAAATCCTTGAAGATTTGGAATAAGTAAGGGGATTAATAATCCAAAAGGACTGCAGTCTGTTCTTCATCCCTCCAGCTCTTTGCCTCTGGGTCCTCACCCCACGTCCCACTCTCCTGAGTCGACAAAAGGAGGAAAGAAGATGATCCCCACACACTGTAATTCTAGACAGTGACTTTCTTTCCATCAGGTCTGACCTCCCAGAGGCAATCAAGTCTCAAGTTATTTTTCCCCAGGTCAGACACAGAAGACTAAGTTAGACATTTCCCAAAGGGAACTGACTACTTTACTACAGGAAAAGTCACATTAAAAGCAAGGTAGTACAAGACCACAGGGATGAATGAGGCCATAGGGATTCATTTTTTATTTGGACAGAATCAAATTCAGCCTTAGGAGACTCAGCCAGCCCTAATGTGGGACACCAGATCGTTTCTCATGGCCCCCCAGGCTGAGCAATTCATCCCACCAGAGCAAGTGAATTCATGATGTGGGTTAACGTTGCCTCCTGACCTTGGCCCGGATGCTGGTTCCCATTGCATGGGATGAACCAACGTAATCCCCCAAGGAGATCTCTCTAATAATTATAGACCTATCAGTGTGATTTGGGGTCTCATTTGTGCTTCTGTTTAATTCTTCCAAAAAACAAGATAGGCTAAGATTTGGCTGGTATGATGTCTTAGGTGGCACCCTTTCCTTCGCACTTCCACCCCCACCAGGTTTCAAATAAATATGGAGGAGACTGAGCATCCTTCTAGGAAAAAGAGAAAAAAGTACCCATGCTCATAGTTGTTATGCAAACAGGTGTCCAGATTGCAGAGAGGGCAAGTAACAATACCCAGTTCTGGTAAGGGTGTGGTAAAACAGGGACTATTACGAACTGATGGGTGTGTAATTGGTGCAGCATTTCTGGTGGTAATTAGATGATGTAATTAAACAGCTTAAGTGCACACATACTCCTTGACACAGCAATTTCATTGCCAGGAATTTATTCTACAGATTTACAAGTATGCAAAGATTTGTGGACATTTGCATCATTTACAGAAGCAAACAATGAAAACAAGTGTCCAGCAACAGTGAACCAATTGAGTAAAATGAATACTCAGCATCTATCAAAAAGAATGAGGTAGATGTACAAAATATAATTATTGTAAAAAGATATAAAGAGATGGACAAAATTATTAAATGAGAAAAAATTGCAGAAGAGTCTTGTAATACTATCCCATTTGTGGGTTTGTGAAGACTATTACATATATATACATATATAATCTAGAAAGATCCACACAAGAAAAAAATGAACAATGGCTACCACTAGGGGGACTTTACTTTCTATTTCACATTTTTCCCTATGCTTTGAATTTATTTTCAAACATGTATTACTTTTAAAATGTAAAAAAAAAAAAAATGTAAAGAAGAAGTAAGGGACCGATGAAAGGTAACTTATCAAAAGAAAAGAAGGAATTTATCAAATGTTATTATTAGAAGGTAAATTCAGAAGTAAGACCCAGTAGCTCATTGGGGGGCCCTTCCTGACCCAGCCACTTGGCTACATGAACATGCTGCTCGCGCTCATGAGTTCTAAACTCCTTGAGAGCCAAGCTGTCCTTCTGTGGGGCCTCTAATAACAAGGCTGAGAAGTGGGAGTGGCTCCCTTCCCCAACTGAAGCCAACTGCTGAGTCGACAAGGTACATGAAGGGAAAACACTCATGGTCGGTGACATTGGCAGGGATTTGCACACATTAACAGAGTCCCAGCTCAGCTGAAGCAGAAGGCAGCAATTCTGGCTGATCCTTGTCCCAGCTAATAGCAGGACAGATCTCCAGCTTGGTTACCACCAGTCTTGGCACAGGAGTCTTGGCACAGTGGAGGTGATGGCAGAATTGCAGGTATCCAACAACAGAAAAAGGGAAGCAATCATCAAGACTGAGTTAAGATTGAATCCAGATAATACAAGCTTGGAGAATCCAAAAAAAAAAACTTGAGGAAAATCTAGCAATCTGGAATTTCTGAGTGAGTCCTTGAGTATTTTAAGCTAATAATTTCCAGGTTTCATTCATTCACCATATATTCTGAGGTCTTACTGTGTGCAAGACACAGTAGCAAGCAGAGGGGATACAGTAATGAATAAGGTAAACATGGAATTTATTAAGTTGAACTGGAAAAACAACGGCCAATATTCAACCTTTCTGGCTCTACAAAAATGGCACCTTCTTCTGGATCAACATAAATAAATTCTGGCACGATAGAAGAGGAAAAAAATGAATTACCCACTTAATTGCTTGATTACAATTGTGAAAATAGCTATGAAGGAACAATCAGATCTAACACAAAAATCTTGTGTGTGCTCGCATGTGTGTTGCTGGTCAAGAAGGGTTTCCCTATAAAGAGTTACTTTTGTGAACGTGAGGATGAAGAGGAATTAACTTGGTGAAGGAGAGAGAGGGGGGTGTCATTACTGGGAAAGTCAGGCGCAAAGGCCTTGAAGGGAAGGAAACTGGTCTGTTCCAGGGACTGAGAAGTTGACTAAACCCACGGAGAGGGGCAGAGGTGGCAGAGGACGAAGAGAGGGAGATGAGAGAATGCTGAGCGGGACGCAGATCACCGCAAATTATCTCTATCCAAAAGATGCCAACGTCTAGGGAATATTCGCGTGGCAAAGACTGTTCTATCTCTTTGTCATCAAGGAGCCCAGAGCCTTCGGCGAGGTAGCTAGCCTGTGGTTGAGTCAGGATCGGAATCTGGGTCCTTTCGAGGGCTTCCTCCACCCAGTATCCGACGCGCAGGGTGGCAGGGGTGCCGCAGGCGTGGGAGGCCAGGGCCTCACTAGTAGGAGGCCAGCGAGGCGGCGTGCGCGCTGCGCGCTCCCAACCCCGGGCGACAGCCCAGCGCCCAGCAGTCCTGGCGGAAGCGGCGCACGGAGAAGCAGTAGATGAGCGGGTCCAGGCAGCTGTTGAGGCTCCAGAGCTGCCAGGCTGAGGGCGTGCAGGACGTCGAGGGTGGACGCGGCGCGGCACCCAACGCCGTCGCTGCCCGCCGCGCCCTCCCGCCCGGCCACCCAGGGCGCCAGCAGCAGGTGGTAGGACGCCAGGCAGAGGTGGTAGGGCGCCAGAGGCGCCAGAACACCAGCAGGAGCCCCAGCACCATGGTCCTGGCGGCGCGCCGGTGCGGGCCGGCGGCTATCGGGCCAGGGCCCGAGGGCGCGGTGAGCGCCCGCGCCAGGCACACGTAGGCCGCGAGCACCAGCAGGAAGGCAGCGGCGAAGAAGGCCACGGTGGCGTAGGCCAGGCCGGCGCGCGCCCAGCCGTGCTCCAGGCACCGAGCGGCGCCCCCTGGCCCGGGGTGCAGCGCGTGCGACGCTGCCAGTGAGGGCGCGGCACAGGCCAAGCCCGTCAGCCAGGCGGCGGCGCAGGCGGCGCGCGCGGGTCCTCGGCGGCGCAGCGCTGGGCGGCAGGCGGCCCTGGGCCGGAGCCTGCGGACGGAGCCGCAGAGGCACAAGCTGATGAGCGCGGCGAAGGCCACGGCCGCGTAGGTGGCCACGTAGTAGGCGGCCCCTGCCGCGGGGCAGGCGGCCTGGGGGAAGGGCCAGTGGGCAGGGCCCAGGTAGTAGGCGAGCCAGAGAGGCAGCGTGAGCGTGAAGAGCACGTTGGCCAGGGCCAAGTTGAGCAGGTAGAGCCGCAGGGCCTGATCCTGGCGCCGGCCGCTGCGAACGAACACCACCAGGGCGGCCACATTGGCCAGCAGCCCAAGGCCCAGAGCCAAGGTGTAGGCCGCGAGCACCACGATGAAGCGAGCAGGGTCATCCCAACACTGCCGTTCATCTCAGACCTTGGGCGAAAGAGAGGTCAGGGCGGAGGCTAGCCACAGAAGCAGCCCTCTATACCACCTTCCCTCGGCCCCGGCCTCCTCGTCCTCAGTCTTTGAAGGGAGGAGATACT
This sequence comes from Mellivora capensis, assembly GCA_004024625.1. Lineage (NCBI taxonomy): Eukaryota > Metazoa > Chordata > Mammalia > Carnivora > Mustelidae > Mellivora > Mellivora capensis. The sequence goes on along the minus strand of PISX010006544.1, from coordinate 69,348 downwards.
AGAAGCAAGGAAGTCCACGTGAAAGAGGCTGAGTACTGAGCTGAACCGGCATCCCTGGGAATGGAGAATAGGGGATGAACTCCAGAGTCATTTCGAGTAGAATGGGCTTGCTGACAAGCTGCGGGGAAATGAGGAAGAGGCTTAGTCCCAGATAGCTTGGAAATTTCTAGCCTTCGTGACTGAGAGGGTGGAAGCGCCCCTCACAGATGGAGTATGGTTCGGATAATATGGAGGCACCGGCATCTGCAGTAAGTCCAAGCAAGGCTGAGCCAACAGAGTTCTGGAGAAACCAGACTGGACTATAGAATCCTTCCCAGAAAAAGCGCAATCCTCCTTCCTCCACAAGGCGTGGATGGAGGAACAGGCTTATGATGCAGTGACCCTGAGGACAGGCCCCTGCACAGTGACCTTGGACTTGGGTAGCTGAAGGTCCTCTCCTGGCACTTGCCCGGATCCCCTGGGACAGGGCTGAAAACTTACCACAACTCTCGGGCTTTCCAGCCTGTTCCCTTCCTCTGGACCCGGAATTGACCACAAAGAGGTCCTGCGTCTGATTCAAAACTTTGGACAGCAGAGCCAAAAAGAGCACAGGCCCAGAATTAAGGCAGATTCTAGATACACACATTTATTTGTCATATGACCTTGGGCAAATTACTCCGCTTCAGTGAGCCAGGCTTCTCTGCTCTTAAAGTGGAGATTAAAATACCTCCCTCACAGTGTTGTCGGGAGGATTATGAGGAAACATAAGTAAAACTCTGGGCCTGTGGCTGACACTGGGGAGACACTTCATAACCATTAGCTCCCTTCCTCTCCAGGCAGCAGGCAGATGAATGTATACACCACCCACACAGGCACCCGGAGCAAACAAAACAACACAGAGACATCTGGGCGTATTCTTCTTCTTTCCCCAAGGGGGTAAGTGTGCAAGCCAAGGTCCTATCCCTATTTTTGGCATCGTCACCCTCCTAGGGTGTCCCAAAACTCAGTTCCTCAGATACCAAAATTTATACTTTGAACCTCTGAGGCTGCAGTCCTTTCTGGAACCCTGAGGGTATTTTCTTCTCCCCCTCCCTCTCGGCACTGTCCGCTATGATTCTCGCCCCCAGCTGGCCCACTATGAACCTTCCCTGCCATCCTAGAACATCAGTCCTCTCTTACCTCCTGCTGTTCTGGCTGCTGCAGCAATCTCTGGGGCTCTGGGGGGGCCTGACTTTAAGGAGCTGAGACAGAGCAGAATCCACACCCACCCACACATCTCAGACCCTCCCATCAGCCAGCTAATCCCAGGACACCACGTGAAGAATGGGCCCAACAGCTGGAGGGGCTGGGGCCCACCTGCGGCCGCTATGAGCTCGTTTGTGGGGTCCAGGCAGGGCCCCAAGAGAAGGGAGTGTCTTTGAGGGCCTGGGGCACAGGGTGGAGGAGAAAAAGGTATAAGAAAGGCCTTGCAGCGGAATGTCATGGTGCTGACCTAACCAAGTTCCAGGGTTGTGAGTTCCAGGGTTAGTTAGCAGTTTGGGGTGCACATTTCCCGAGGCCTGGCTTCTCCTTGGGCTGAGGAAGCAAGAGACTGAGGAGGCTCAAGAGACTCCTGCTGCTGTCAATCCCAACTGCTCCACACCAGCTGGCCCACCCACTCCGCCAGCCCGCTGCCTCTGCCACAGCTGCGGGGCGGGCCCTACAGCCGCGCCTGGGGGCCCTGTAGAGGCTCATCAGCTTACAGGCCAAACTGTGCTAGACAGGAGCCCTCGATCTAATTCCAGCTGTGAGAGGTTTTACTTACAGCCCTGTGAGACAGGCTGACGTCGCATTCTGGGAGGAGCAGAGATGGTAAGAGGCCAGGATCCTAGGGGTTCCAGGTTCTACTTTCTTGGGCTTCCGAATTTTCATGCAGAGGGGCAATTCTGGAAAGCAAGGCTGATTTAATCACATCAGACAGATCATCCCATTTACCCTGTCAAAGAGAACAGAGGGTGTCATCCCTGCCCACTTTTGACTTGGGAAGCTGTTGCGATGGAAAGTGTGGGTTCTGGAGTCAATCAAGCCTTAATTCTAGTCTCAGATCTGACAGGCAGGCACTTAAGCCTTCTGAATGTGTTTTCTCATCTGTAGAACAAACGGCTATTTAATAACAAATGCTATTTAATAATAGCATTTACTAAGCACTTATTATGTGCCAGGCAGGACTGTAAGCACTTCAGCTCACTAAGCCCTCCCAGCAACTCTATGTTTACTGTCATTACCCATATTTTGCAAATAAGCTAGTAAGTGGCAAGAACCTTCATCTACCCCCTCCGTTCATTGCCAACCAGGGTGCACAAACCTTTACTAGTCTAAGTCCATCATGGGTATTCCATTCTCCTTGCCAATGGTGGGTCTAGGAATAGAAATGGAATATAATCCTGGCCAGTGGGATGTGAGGGGAAATCTGGGGGTCTTCTAAGAGAGTTTTCCTCTTTTTTCACCTTTGGATGTCATGTGCAAATGTGCTGTCTGGAGCTGCTGCAACTATTTTGCAACACCGAGGGCAGGAGCCAATACATTAAAAGGAGCAGAGCAGAAAGTTGAGAGATCATGAGTCTTTGATGTCATTGTGAAGCAACTACATTACACAACCTAGAAACTGAAGGTATGTCATCGCTGGACCTCTGAAAGAAGAGGCTTCCTGATTATTTTGCCACTCTATGTAGTGAACGTACACAAGCACATTTTTTATATGTACTTTATGTATACGACTATCTTTACATACTACTACAGTACCAGTGTATGTATATACACACATACAAACACACACTCACTCTAGATCGAACCACTCTGCCCTTAGGCACAAGAAGAAAAGACCTAAGGGTGCCAACTTGTCTGAGGTTCCTAGTTCTTCATGTCAGAGCGGAAATTACCATTCTGTAGTGCAGATGAAATGGACTAATGTACAGACTTCATTCCTGTGGGCTCCCAAAAGCCATTGTCCCTACCTCCAAAGTGATCTGTGTGCCGATGGCTAGAGTTGGATAAATAAACTCTTTTCCTATCTTCCATTATGGGAGGCATTTATCACTTTCCAAAAGGCTCCTAGTGAGGTGAAGATAGTTGACGATATGATAGTAGGGACTCTAACATGGTCACTTTCCCTCAATAATTCACACACACAAACACACACCTGGTTCTGATCCCCTAGGATCTCTGGGATTCATCCCAGGCTCTGAGCACTTTACCATGCGGCATCCCTTGGAGTTGGGAGTCCTCTGCCTCCATGTCGATATCCAGGAAGCCCCACACCGGGTGCCCTACCTCGCTACCAAAGGCTGGCAGTTTTAGAGCCTGTAAAACGATGACTCTGTGCTCATCTTTGTTAGCTCTGCACGCCTAAGGTGCACAAGGTAAAAGACTAGGAAGGAGTATCTCATGTGGCTTAAGAACCCAGGCAGAAGAGTCTGCCATACTAAATGTATAAATTATAATGATTTCATAAAAATTTTAAAAATGTATCTTTTGAAGCAGCACCCTCTCTTCTAGGGAAAGACATTAAGTATGCAAAGGTGATTTACTATGACATTTACAATAGTAAAAAAAAGGGGGGTAATCTAGGGGTGCCTGGGTGCCTGAATCCATTGAACGTCCAACTCCTTTTGTCTTTTTTTTTTTAAGATTTTATTTATTTATTTGTCAGAGACAGAGCACAAGCAGGGAGAACAGCAGGCAGAGGCAGAAGCAGCTCCCTGATGACCAGGGAGCCCAATGCAGGACTCCATCCCAGGACCCTGGGATCATGACCTGAGCCAAAGGCAGATGCTTAACCAACTGAGCCACCCAGGCATCCCACAGCCGAGACTCTTGATTTCAGCTCAGGTAGTGATCTCAGGGTCACGAGATCAAGCCCCCTGCTGGGCTCCTTGCAGGGGAAGGAGCCTGCTTAAGATTCTGTCTCTCCCTCTGCCCCTCCCCATCCTCTCTCTTCACTTCTAACAAAAGAGAGTAAGTATGCAAAGGTTTACTGTTAAGTGTGCAACATCAAAACATGGGGACAATCTAAATGTTCCTCAGTGGGGCCTTGAGTAAATACATTACAGTACATCTTTACGGTGGAATACTATACACCCATTAACAGCAAGGAGGGAAAACAGACTTGGAATCATGTTATAGTATATGAGTTTTGAAAAGCAGGTAATAATTTATATTGTCTTATTTTCATTAAAAATATCTGTATAAAGAAATATCTGTATAAAGAGGTACAGTTACTAAAAGGAATTAATAGTGGTTATTTTGGTGCATCATTAAAATCTGGGGTGATTTAAATTGTTTTTCTCTTTATTTTTAATTTTCACATGACATGAGGAATGTTAGTATGTTTAACACATATCCTTTAAAAAAGAGCAGTAAATGTCCAAGACAGGAAGCAGGGTCAGGTAGATAAGATGTCAACTTCAACACCGGCCAACCCTGGACGTACTGGTAACAAGGCAGTAGACTGTGTGTTTCACCATGTTCCTGCCCTGACAGTGACACGGCATGAAGAGGCAAGAGGTCCTGGACTCCCAGGATCCCTTGGATGTACTCGGAAGAGTCTTCTTCCCAGTAGGTCTGATCACCTTCTTAGTTTGGACTCAGAGCTGGCAGATATCCAGCAGCAGCAGGAGCCCCAGGCAGATGATAGCTGGGATGTAGGTGTTCGGTGGCTCTTTCAGAGATGCCAAAGTGAAGATAGCCCCTGGAATGGAAAGTGAGGTCCCTGAGGCTCCCTGACCCACTCTAGCTCAAACCCTCCCATTCAACACCCCCACCCCACCCCCAAACACACACACACAGACACATACACACTTCCTAAACTACCTGCGCTCATCTCTCTGGCCTCCAAAAGAGAACAGAACCAAGAATCAGAGGCCCCTAATGTAGCCACTCTCAGAGGGCAAGAAAGAAAGAGGAACAAGCCTGCCAAGTAGGACGGGGAGGTAGGTGGATGGGCCTTTTAGAACGACTTCTGATCCTTCTCCCTTCTTAAACCTACTGGAAAGGAGGCAGCCCAGGAGCTAGTGGTGGAGATATGGGAAAGATCTGAAGATGAGGAAAGCTCCAGAGATGGAAAGAAGGCCTGGGAAAGGGGTGGCTGTGGTGACAGCAATGGTGACCAGGGGATACAGACAAGCCTGAAGACATCTGACCTTTGAAGCAGCAGCTGTCATTGTACATCAGCAGTTCATGTGAGCAGAGCTGCTGGGAGGCGTTCCTCTAGAACTGCCTGTCACAGGGAACTACTCTGCCTTTCTGTTCAGGGGCCCCAGCTTCCTTGCTCTCTGTTCCCACCTGCCAGACACATAACTCCACGGCAGCTGCTACTTCATCCCCTCAACTCAAGGGTAGGGGTGAGGAGAGAGAGGTAGGGGCTTTTAAGTTACAAGACATCCTTACCATGGGGATACCCTGCAGCCAACTGAATCAGTGAGGTCGGAAGTATGTTTGAGATAGAATCATGTTATAGTATATTAAGTTTAAAAAGCACCTGTCCTAGTCTAAAGACCATGGAAACTATAGTAGAGCAGGAGTGTTCCTGGTTCCAGAAAAAAAAGAAAGTTGACAACAGTAAAGGGAACAGCCAGATCTTCTATTACCCTCTGCCAGAAGTCCCCATTTCCCCAGCGCAGTTGCACCCCCTTACCCATCATGAGCACGATCAAAAGCAAGTTACTGATCTCTTGCAGCATCGGTGGACCCAGGACCAGCAGCAGCCCAGCCAGCAGTTCGAGCCAGCCCACAGCCTCTTGGTAGCTCATGGGATCCGGCTGGTAGCCGAACACCTTCAACGGGAATACCTCAGCGAACTGCACAAACAGGGCTTTCTAGGGGCAGCAGGGAATGCCTGTCAGCCACACCCAAGGGTCCACCACCTGGGCACTCCACGGGGGCCTTCTGTGTCTGCATCCTCAACTCCCCCAACAAAGGAGCTACCGTGCTAGGTCAGGCCCAGGGCTGAAGTCAGTCTGGAGAGGAGAGGGCCTCCCTGAGGGACTGAGTTTTGGAATCAGGAAACAGGCTTTACGCTCCAAGGAGAAGGGCCGGATGCTAGTGCAGAGGACGACCGGTTTTCCCACCAGACTCTCACTGGACTAGACCCCAGCCCCAAATTCCAAGACCATGAAGTTAGGCATGCCACAGCTTCTCCTTCTTGCTGCCTGGCCCGATTTTCTTGAGGATACTATGATGGGAATATTGGGAGCCTGGGGAGAGGATGAAAGGTTAACTGTTGCTTATTCAACAGATTCCACTCTGAATATGGTATGCTGGGCCTGGATCCCACTGCAGTAGACACTAAGCAGTTAAGGAGCTCAAAGAGGTTCATTCTGCTGAGTCAGGCTCTGATCTGGGCCATATGACAACCACCTGCATGCCCGATACCTTTTCCTGCACCCTTAGTCCCCACCTCAGCTCTACCTTCCCTACTCTGCTACAACGAAGAAACTTTAAGCTGTCTGGCTCTGGGGATGTACTTCCCCCAAACAATCCACCATCTTAAACCACGAAGGAAGGGCAGAACCCAGGCCTGGGAGAGGGAGGCTGCAGGGGTGTCCAAGTCTGGCTTATTTGGAGAGGCTGGAGAGACTGGTGGGCATAACCACAAGAAAGCCTTTCAGTTCAGGAGTCTGGAACTAGCCAGGAGACAGAAGGAGGACTTGTAGACGTTCCTCTCCGCCTCCATGATAAGGGCTCTCCAGATTCTGATTCAGGTGAGCACCTAGATTGGCTCCTGCATCTTGACTAGCTGTGTAACCTTTAACAGATACACTTCACCTTCAGGGTGACTTTCCTACTCCACCAAGCGGGGAATAATAAATATTAAACCCGTTCCTCACGACCCTCCCAAGAACGCAGGCAAGCGAAGGAGGAGAAGGGGACGGGGAGGGTGCTGAGTCCCCCGCCGCATTCTATCTTCCACCCATAGGGTCCGGACGCATTCTTCTTCCCGCCCTAGGTTTGCGCGGGGCCCCCAGGGCTTTGCTGGAAGATCTGCCCCGCCCCTTCCGTCTAGACAAGAGCCAGAGGACTCCGAGGAGCACCCTAGGAAGGCGCCCCCGTCTCAGTCGACGTGCTCTTTCCCCGCTCAGCGCCGTCTCGCCGGAAGGCAGGCGGGTCCGCCGGGCACCGGCTCGGGCAGGCGGGCAGACGGGCCGGGGACTAGCCGGGCGCCGGGGCCAGGGCCGGGGTAACTGCGGGGGACGCAGCACCCGCCGCCGCCCGCCGCCCACGCCCCGCCGCTCACCATCTGCTGGGACGCGGGAGCCGAGATCTGCTCCGAAAGCTTGGCTGCCCCCGTTAGTGCGAAGAAGCCGCCCAGCAGGACGCGCAGAGCCGCGAGCCCGAGCGCCATGGCCGCCCAGGCCCTGCAGGAGCGAGTAGAGGGAAGAGGGCGCGGCCGGGAGGGGAGGGCAGGGCTGGGCAAGGCAAGGCAGGGCCGGCCTAACCCGCCCCCTGCCGCCCGCTCCGTTCCTTCCTCCCCAGGGCGGGCAGAAGACCCGCGCCAGAGCCTCCCTCTCCTCGCCTCCCGAGGCTGTTGCCACCCTCTTTTCTGGCGGGGCAGTCCCATCTCAGAGATGGGGACACTGAGGCCCACTGGCTCAATTGACTAAACGGGCCCCTTTGAATTCAGACAGTCTCTTGTCTCCCAGCCGGTACAAAGTCAGTCCAACAGGAGGATCTGCACATGCCTCGCAGAAGACCGGGATTTCCTACCTGCCTGAGCCTCCCTAGCTTTGCCAGCTGACACCTAACCTCCATGGGCCTCAGTGTCTGCATCCGTGAAGGCAGATGAGCCTCTTCATTCTGAAGAACAGGCCTAGCACAATGCCTGGCACATGGAAGAGCTCAAAAGTTGTTACTAAATTATGGAATCATTAGTAATAAACCAGTAACAAGTGGCTATAAATTGTTCTTTCCTATCTTTGTGTAAAATACATTTCCCTTGAATTTCCCTCAGCTGAAATTAAAGTGTAAAAAGTGTTTGAAAACTCAGACACTCGCAGCTGCAGGAAGAGAGACTTTCACTGAACAAAACCGTGCAGGCCACTCCTGGCCCATCTGCTATTACCTGGAGATCTGTCTAGACCCGGATGGACCAACCGGTGCACCAGATTAAGTCAGCGGTCTGGTTTTTTCACTCCCTCCCCGTCCCCAGCTAACAATGTTGACATTTTTTAATGATACAAAAAAATTTAAAGGCAGCTCTCAGGACACATGAAAACTATATTGTTTCAATGCTCATAAATAAAAAGTTGTACTGAAACAGCCACACTTGTTTGTGTATTGCATACAGCTGCTTGTGGGCTGCAACTGCACAACTGAGTAGTTGACACTGTATGGCCTGCAAAACCTAAAATATTGACTATCTGGCCTTTTATAGAAAACATTTGCCCAGCCCTGGTGGAGAGGGCCACAGAGACCCCTACAAGCGGCCTCAAATTCTCCTGCTGCTTCCATTTCTGGTTAGCCAAGCAGCTTGGATCTGAGTTTTGTACCTCCCCACAATAGGGCTGCCTGCTTGAAAACTGCAATGGCCCATGTGTTTCTAAAGGCCAAGAGGTTTTAACATCCAGGTGTGCCGAGACATTATAAATGCCTTTTGTTACCCTCATTTTTGTCCTTAATCCAGATTATCCAATCAATCAAATAGCTAAATTTGCTACCTTGGACTAATAAAATTATATAGAACTATTTATAAATGCATAATTATTAAATTTCTCAACAAAAAGAAAAAATATTACAATGCCTATTTAATCACTGAAAGCACATATCCACATTAGGAAATTATATTTTAGGGTACTAATACAAAATTTAACACAAAATTTTATAGACTGTGGTAATAAGCAATAGCCATGTTACTATTCTTTCTCCTTTACTAATTTTTCTATCCTTGGAATTAAAGATGTGACTGCAAGTCTTAGAGCAGGACCAGAAACCAATAGATTTCTTTGTTTTGACTCTGTCAGAGCGGAAAATGTAGCATCACATAAATAAATAGTTGAAAAGGGCAACAAAAACTTCATTGCCTTTTCATGGAGTTCTGGGTAACATGTCTTTGCATTTACCCAAAACTGAGTTACAGACATTGATTTAAATACTGATTGTAATTCCAAATCCGAAGATAACTGTACTCGTTTTTCTTCTTCGAAGTCCGTGAGATTACTATTTTGGTGATTCATAAAAGGATTAATTATCCACAAATTTCCTGAACGCAAATCTTCTTCTGGTGGATAACAGTCGTGGAACATTTGAGAAAGTCCTTCCAGGTGCTCAGAAATAATGCTCGCAATGCCTCTCATATTTAAGTCTGATGAGTTTAAGAATTCGGAAAATGAAGGGAACATGTCATAATCATTCTCTTGTGCACGCTTCAACCACATTTTTAACTTTTCCTTAAATATATCCATTTTATTATACAAATTGAAGAGGGTAGTCATAGTTCCTTGGAGACTTGAATTGAGTTCATTTATAAGTGAAAAAATATCTGATAAATAGGCCATCTTTGCAACCCATTCCTTATCAAGAAAATACTTGGCCAAATCGGAATGCTTTTGGTTTAAAAAAATTTCAATTTCATGTCGTAATTCAAATAATCTTGTTAAAATTCTCCCTCTCGATATCCAGCGTACTTCAGCATGAAGTGGTAAATTCACATGCTCAGACCCCATTTCTTCACACAAAATTGTTAACATTCGTGAATTCAATGCATTGCTCTTTATAAAACTTAAAATTTGTGCTGACTGTAAAAGAATTTCATGTAAGCATGGAGACAACTTTGCTGCTGCTAAATGTTCACGGTGAATAAAACAGTGTGTAAATGCCACTGTATTCGTGGCAATTTCTTGAATTTTCGCTCTGAAACCAGAACACCTGCCAGTCATGCTTGCAGCCCCATCTGTACAGAGACCAACACAATGTTTCCAATTCAGAGATTTACTGTCAATGTATTTATTTATTAGTTCAAATATTTCAAATCCAGTTATTTGAGAAGGCATTTCAATGCAACATAGTAATTCTTCCTTTATATCACTGCAATCATAATCAATGAAACGAATATAGCACAAAAGAAGGGTAATATTTGAGATTTCTGATGATTCATCTACCTGAAGGGCAAACCACTTGGACGTTCTGACTTTTTGAATCAGCTGATCTTCAATGTCTGCAGAAAGTTCATCAATCCTGTGTCCAATCGTATTATTAGAAAGAGGAATGGTTTTCATTTTGTCTCCTGCACTTGAACCCAAAACTTCTGAACACATCTCTACTAAATATGGTTTAATTAATTCTTCAGCAATGGAGAACGGCTTCTTGCTGGCAGCAATTTGAAAAGCAATTAAATAAGAAGCTTTCACAAGTGACTTTTCAACTAGTAAACACTTTTTTAAAGAACTATTTTGACATTCCATTTCAAGAGATTTTTGTTCAAAAAAATCTACTGGTTTGTCTTCTAATTCTGAATGTTTTGTCTTCAAATGATGAGAAAGATTTGCTGGTTTCATGTTTTCAGTGGATAAAATTTCTCCACAAATGACACACTGTGGCCTTGGTGAACTTTCTTTTGATCCTGGACAGATAATAAAACCAACTTTTAAATATTCCGCATCATAAGTCTGGAAAAAGCCTATTCTTTTTTTCTTTGCAGGTGGAGACTCAAGTTCCGCATGTTTCTCATTAGGCATAGGGAAACCTGCATGAAATATGTGAATCACTGTTATTTTCAAAAAGAAATAAGCCATATTCTTTATGCCTTCCACACACTTAAAATTTTTATTTTATACTCTTTATATTTGTCAAAGGAATACACTAATTAAAGTTGAAACCCAAACCCCAATACTTCCATGGTGCCACTAAAAACTGAATTTCTCCTTGCCCAAAACTTGGCCACTAACTAAAGCAAAACTGTAGGCTGTAGTACATGAACTGGCAATGCTATGTATTCAGTAGATTACTGGAATTAGGGCTGAAGTCCACAGGATACATCAAATTAAGAACAAATTATTTTACTTTTAAAATTTTCAGAAAAAAAGGAAAACAAATGTTTCAAAAAGTTAAATCTGGTGATCAAGATGAAGATATTGATATACTAATGTTCATTGTGCCGTATTTTCAATCTTTCTGAATTCTGAAATTTTTCCAAATTAAAGTTGAGGGAAAAAATAAAGGTTAATTGTTAGAATACCTAGTGTCAATGAAGGTAAAGAGAAATGGATGTTTTCAAAAGCTGATGTAATTTTTCAATTTTGTTGAAAAAAGCCTTAAAAATCTGTGATAGCTTTTGAATCTGAAATTCTACTACTTAGGATCTATCCTAAGGACATAATTAGTCAAGTGAACAAAAACCATTTACACAACTTAAAACTGTTTATAAGATTAAATAACTAAAAGCAATCTCAATGTCCAATCTTAAGGGATAGATATGTTGCAATCTGTTAAGATAGATATCTGCAATCCGTTAAGAATCTCAATGTAGGGGCACCTGGGTGGCTCAGTGGGTTAAAGCCTCTGCCTTCGGCTCAGGCCATCATCCCAGGGTCCTGGGATCGAGTCCCGCATCAGACTCTCTGCTCAGCGGGAAGCCTGCTTCCTCCTCTCTCTCTCTCTCTCTCTGCCTACTTATGATCTCTGTCTGTCACATAAATAAAATCTTAAAAAAAAAAAATCTCAATGTAGATTTAAATCTATATTGGTATGGAATGTTTCTGATGACCACTGTCAAATGAAAAAGTAGTTCACAACAGTTTATTTTAAACAATCCATTATTTAATCTATAATTTTTTTTAAAAAGTGTAACCACCCACATAGGCACATACAGCTATCCACATATCCTTTACTACCTTCCACATGTGAATGTGCATACAATATAAATTCATGTACACAAAGAGTGCATCATTTTAACAGGAATATAAAGCAATCAAATTTACTCTGGAAGGAAAACAGGATTCTCCTTGACTCCTACCAAAACAAAGGCACCCTACATCAAAACTCATGATTATGTGTTGACAGACTATGCTTTTAAATACAGTATATTCTGGGTAGTAAAATTATTACTAAAAACAAAAATAAAAAAATGCTTCAGGGAGAGTAGGCTACAGAACTAACTGAAAATATAAAGGTAGTGGCAGTTAACATGGACTGGGGCAATAGTTTACAACCATTCCAAGTATGAATTAAAATAATTTTCCTGATCACCAGTACCTCAGACACATAGTTTACTTTTAGTAAATGACAAATCAACTTACAGTGTTTTTAAAAAGAGAACTAAGGTTAAATCACTAATGCTTTTCTTTAAAATCACTAATGCTTTTATACAAATATGTATCTTAGTAGTTATAATAATTTGTACATTTGAAAAGCAGCAGTACACACACAAGATGTTTGTCTACTCTACACAAAATGTTGTTTGTGCAGATGGACTCAATTTGGTAATTAGCATTAATGAAAATAATTATAAAAGGAATAAATTAGATTTTCAAAGTCTGTGATCCAAGAATGAATGTTTTCACGTTTAAGAAACTGTAAATGATTCTCTTTGCCTTTATTAAAAAAAAAAAAAACACAACAGAATAACTTTCTACATATGAAAAGCATAAAGATACATACCTGTCTGACATTCCTTGTGTTGTGTATGTGGTTTGCAAGAGGTGGCCTTGGTCTGTGTGACAGGCTTGCACAATACTGCTTTGTTTTTTAAAAGCCTGGAAGACTGGGAAGATAGAAGTTTCAAGGCATCTGTCTGCGTGATTCCCTAGTTTAAAAATTCAGAAACCAAAAAGAGATGTTTTCTAGTACCTTATCACTGATCATAACTCTATCAATTGAAAGGTGGCACAGAACAAAAGAAACATAATTCCTCTGAAAGAGCAGTTGCAATGAAGAAGTTACTTTAGAAAATATACACTTATTCCTAATTCTTCTAATCAGTATCTGTTCCATTTATTAATTAAAAAAAAACTCTGTCTATAGTAAAGACAATCAAAATAGTGAAAACAATCTTTGCTGATTAGGACAACTGGCGATTCAGAAAAATTAGATCCAATCTCAAGCCATATGCAAAAATATATTCCATATTGATTAAAGACCTCAACATTAAAAAATAAATAAATAAAACTTTAAAATCACTGGAAAGGGGCACCTGGCTACCTCAGTCAGCAGAGCATGTGACTCTTGATCTTGGGGTTGACTGTGAGCCCTACATTGGGAGAAAAGATTACTTTAAATATTTTTTAAACCTTAAAAATAAATCAAATCAAATCACTGAAGAACTTTCAAATAATCAGAACAAGGAGAAGGTGTTCTCTTTTTAAAGATTTTTTTTTTTTAAGTAATCTCTTCACCCAACATGGGTCTCCAAACTACAACCCCAAGATCAAGAGTTGTATGCTCTACTGACCAGCCAGCCAGGCACCTCAAGGAGAAGGTATTCTTAAAACACAAAAGAGTTAAAATAGAAAAAACTAATACATTTGACTACCTTGATTTTTTTTTTCAAAGAAGGTCTTTATACAAGAAAGTTGAAGGATAAGCAACAGAGTTGGAGAATGTACTGAAAACATGTTTTCCATTCAGTAAATATTTACAGAATGTTTACTGTAAATTAGGCACTCTTGTAAACCCTAGGGATACAGCAAAAAACAAGACAAAGAAAGTCCTGCTTTTATGGGCTCTACATTCTACATTTCTTCTCCCTGGCATGCCTGGGTGGCTCAGTCACTTAAGTGTCTGCCTTTGGCTCAGGTCATGATCCCAGGGGCCTAGAATCGAGTCCCACAATGGGCTCCTTGCTCTCACTCACTCTCTGATAAATAAATAAAATCCTAAAAAAAAAAAGAAAGAAAGAAAAGAAAAAAGACTCCCTCTCCCTCTGCCACCCCTCTCCGTGTATGCTCTCTCAGATAAATATCTTTTTTTTAAGTATATACATGAAAATTAAGTTTTCCATCTGTCTTGTCTATCCAGACTCAAACTTGAACACAACCGTTGCCCCCAGTTTCTTATACATCCTTCTAGAGATGCTCCCTGTAATTAAGTAAGTTGCTTCTGACTACAGATTGGCAGCATATTATCAGGGATAATATGCACTGTGCTTACAGCAAGCTATCATAGAGGTATATTTACATAACTTTGTATAAAGCTGCCCTAGGAGCAGCTTTATACACTGAATGTACCACAGGTAACCAGAAGAGTCTCTGCAGCTCAACAGTGAATGTTAAAAATATTTGCTATTACAAAAAATGCTATAATAAATACCCCTACATATAAATTAATCCTACATGTGCTAGTATATTTATAGAATAAGGTATTCTAAATGCAGTTTGGTGGGTCAGAAAATTTTAATTATGATGGTACAGCCAAACCGCTTTCCACAGAGGCATATTATATCAAATTATATGACCTTCAGTAATGTATGTGAGCCTGTTTCTCAACACTCTAGTTAACACAGTACTATGAAACTTTTTGCTATTTCTCAAGAAATGAAAAATTACCTAACAGTAGTGTGGTTAGGTATTTTGCAAGTTTAGGCATTACTAGTTTTTCCTCTTCTGTGAACTATCTACTCCTGTCTTGTGCCCCGTTTTTCTCTAGCTTTTAAAAAATTTCTATGTGATGGGACACCTGGGTGGCTCAGTGGGCTAAAGCCTCTGCCTTCAGCTCAGGTCATGATCCCAGGGTCCTGGGATAGAGCCCCACGTCGCATCAAGGGGGGGGTCTCTGCTCAGCAGGGAGCCTGCTTCCCCTCCTCTCTCTCTGCCTGCCTCTGCCTACTTGTGATCTCTGTCAGTCAAATAAATACATAATATCTTTTTAAAAAGACCTTCTATGTGTATTTTTTGAATGAGCACTGTAACACATGACATAAAATTCAGACTTAAACACAAAACAATGAAAAAACGGTAATTTCCCCTCTTAAAATTCTGCTTTGGTCATTCAGTTCTCCTCAGAGGCAACCAGTATTATCTATTTACTGCCTGCCTTCCAGAGCTTTCTATACATATGTACAGGCATGTGGTTTGTGTGTGTGTGTGTGTGTGTGTTTAAAATATAAATAGCAGTATGCTGTATCATTTTGTCTTTTTCATTTATTATATATGAGACTGCTCTATGTACAGATATAGCTACCACATTCTTTTTAAGCACATGGTATTCTACTGTATGGATATAGCATATTTATTTTAACTACAGTCACCAAAGAGCTGCTGCATATGCTTGTGAAGGGAACTCCACTTACCAGCCCACGTGACTTAAGTATGATCTAGGAGAGGAGTATATTTCAGGCCCTACCCATGTAGGCCTATTTTTTTTTTTCTAGTTCACACAGTAACTCAGGATGAACTCACAGTGGCTCTGACTACTGATGAAACAATTTGGTTGTTTTCAAGCCTTTGCTACTATAAACAATTGCTACTGCAATCATCCCTGGATATACTTCATTTCATAAATGTGTGAAATGTATCTGAAGGATAAATTCCTAAAACTGGAGTTCCTTGGTAATATGGTATTTACATTTTAAATTTTAACAAGTTTTACTAAATTGCTCTCTGTAGCAGTTTTACCAACTGCTATTGACAATATGTAAAAATGCCTTAACAGTGTTATCCATCATTTTTATCTTTGCCAATCTGATAAAACTGTAGTTCTAACTGGCATTTCTCTAATTTTGAAGTTGAATATATTTGCATATGTTTAAGAACAATTTTTATTTCATAGTCTGTAAACTAAAGGATCATGGTTTTGCCCATTTTCCTAATGGGTGCTGGGTCTTTTTATTGATTCATAGAAGCTCTTTGCATATGAAAAAAACTAGCCTTTTATGACATTAATTGCAATCTTATAATTTTTTTCATGTCTTTTGATTTTGATTTTGAAATGTTCCCTAAAAAAATCTTTTATGGCTTCTGGGTTATATGACATATTTAGAAGCACTCCCCACTTCTGCATTTAAATTCTTCCCTGAATTTTTCCCTACTTTATTATTTTTTTATATTTAAGTATTTTCTCCATATGGACTTCCTTTTGGTGTAACTTGTAAGGTAGAAATCTAACTGCATTTTCTTCTATATGTACACTCAATTGTCACAACACTACTGAATAATCTAAATCTCCTACTGATCTAAATGCCATCTCTATTATTTCTAAACTTGTGTATATATTTAGGTCAATTTCTGGACTTCTTTTTTTTAAAGATTTTATTTATTTATTGGTTTTTCTGACAGAGAGAAAGAGCACAAAAAGGGAAAGCAGCAGGTAGAAGGAGAGAGAGAAGCAGACTCCCCTTGCAGCAGGGAGCCTAATGTGGGTCTCAATCCCAGGATGCTCAACCAACTGAGTCACCCAGGATCCCCTGGACTTCTTTTCTATTGAGATATCTGTCTATTCATGGCTTCAGGATCAGTTGTTTTAACTACCTACCTTTATAAAATTTAGAGTTTTACTATTATTTTGGAAACTAGCTCCTCCCCCTTTTTTACCCTTATTTTTCAGCATTTCAGTGAAGGTTTTAAGGAGTGGAGTGACACAATCTGATTTGCTTTAAAATCATTCTGCTAACAATGCGGAGGAAAAAATTGCAAGGGGCAAGAATGGAAGCAGGAAGACAAGTAGGCAGTCACTGAAATGTAGCAGAGAAAAGATGATGGTGCCTCAGACAAAGGAGGTAGCACTGTAGTGGTAAGAAGTAAGGAACATTAGAAGGGAAGTCTGAGGGAAAATAAAAGTGTTCTGATTTAGACATATTATTTGAGATGGCTATTAATCATTTAAGTGTATATGTCAAGTGGGCAATTGGATATATGAATCTGGAGCTCAGAGGTCATGGCAAGAGAAATAAATCTGGGAATAAGCCACCATCTATGTGGTGTTTAAAACCACAGGGCTGGGGACGGCTGGGTGGCTCAGTTGGTTAAGCGGCTGCCTTCGGCTCAGGTCATGATCCGGGCTCCTTGCTCAGCAGGGAGCCTGCTTCTCCCTCTGCCTCTGCCTGCCACTCTGTCTGCCTGTGCTCGCTCACTCTCTCTCTCTGACAAATAAATAAATAAAATCTTAAAAAACAAACAAAAAACAAAAAAACCCACAGGACTGTATCGAATCCCTGGGAATAATGTTGATTAAGAAAAAGGACAAGTATAGGGGAGCCTGGGTGACTCAGAGGGTTAAGCCTCTGCCTTCAGCTCAGGTCATGGTCTTAGGGTCCTGGGATCAAGCCCCACATCAGGCTCTCTGCTCACCAGGGAGCCTGCTTCCCCCTCTCTCTCTGCCTGCCTCTCTGCCTACTTGGGATCTCTCTCTCTCTGTGTCAAATAAATAAATAAAATCTTTAAAAAAAGAAGAAGAAGGAGGAGGAGGAGGAGGAGGAGGAGGGGGAGGAGGAGGAGGAGGAGGAGAAAAGGACAAGTATTTTAAGAAGAAAGGGGAGATCAACTGTATCAAATGTTACTGAAAGGATTGGTATGAAAATGACCGTTGGATTTGCAAAATAAAGGCTGATAGCAACCTTGACAAGAGCAGTTCCAGTGGAATGGTGCAGACAAAGCCTGACTTGAGTGAGCTAAGGAAAGATAACAGGTAAGGGAATTGAGGCAGGAAGTAGAGGCCACCCTTAAAGGAGTTTTTCTAAAATGGAGAGCAGAGAAATAGGACAATAGCCAGAGGTCTATGCTGTTAAAGAATTTTTTTTACAGATATTAAGTATTACTGCATGTTTTTGTATCGGTGAAAATGAGTAGAAAGAGGTGGGGGCAAATCCAGAGTATATAAAGAAATTCTATAAATCGATAAGGAAAAAAATTCAACATAAAAATAGTGAAAAATTAATAACAAGAAATTCAAAGAAAATTCAAATGTTCAAAAACTTAGAAATATAAGCAAACATGCTAGTAATTAGTGACCTGCAAAGATACAAAGATATTACTAAACAGACTGACACAAAAAAGTTTAAATCTGACATTAAATGATAGTGAGGCTGTGGGAAATGAGTACAATCATAAACTGCTGGTGGTAAAAAACTGAAATAGCCATTTTAGAAACTAAAAATGCAAATACTCTTTGACTCCAAAATTCTACTTTTTCATATCTACACTAGACAAACGACTACACATGGAGACATAAGCAAGGATGTTCACTGTAGCAGAGATTTTTTTAGGTTAAAAACTGGAAGCAACCTAATGTTCATCAATAGGGCAATGATTAAATAAAATGTTTTTTATACAGCAGTCAATAAACTAATAAGCAAATTCAGTAAAGTCACAGGATATAAAATTAACATACAGAAATCAGTTACATTTCTACACACTATAATGAGCTATTAGAGAAAATTAAAAAACAATCCCACTTATATATGCATCAAAAAGAATAAAATACCTAAGAATAAATTTAATGAAAGAGATAAAAGATCTGTACCCTGAAAACTATAAGACACTGATAAAAGAAACTGAAGAAGCTACAAATAAATGGAAAGCTATACCATGCTCATGGATTGGAAGAATTAATATTGTTAAAACACCCATACTACCCAAAGCAATCTACGGATCCAATGCAATTCCCATCAAAATACCAACAACATTTCTCACAGAACTAGAACAAAGAATCTTTAAATTTGTATGTAACCACAAAGTTCTTGACTAGCCAAAGCAATCTTGAGAAAGAAGAACAAAGCTGAAAGTATCACACTCCCTGATTTCAAACTATACTACAAAGCTATAGTAACCAAAATAATATGGTACTGGCATGAAAAGAGACACACAGATCAAATGGAATAGAACAGAGAACCCAGAAATAAACCCGCCCATATATGGTCAATTACTCTATGTCAAAGGAGACAAGAATATACAGTGAATAAAATGAGTCAAACAGAGAAAGACAAATACCACAGGATTTCTTTCACAAACAAAACAAAACAGAAATAGACTCATACATAAAGAAAACTGTTGGTTATCAGAGAGGGTGAGGTGGGGGGGGGCAGGCGAAACATGTGAAGGGGATTAAGAGGTACAAACTTCCAGTTACCAATAAGCCATGCGGATGCAATATACAGCATAGGAAACATAATAATATTGTAATGACTTTGTATGGTGATAGATGATAGCTAGACTTACTGTGGGAATCATTTTGTAACGTATAAAATATCAAATCGCTATGATGTCCCGATAAACTGAAATAATAGGATATGTACATCAATTATACTTCAATTAAAGGAAAAAACTTAGGGGCGCCTGTGTGGCTCAGTCGGTTGAGCTTCTAAGTCTTGATTTTGGCTCAGGTCAAAATCTCAGGGTCATGGAATCGCCCAGCAGTGAGTCTGCTTCAGAGTCTCTCCCTCCTTCTCTGCTTCCCCCACTCTGCGCTCTTGCTTTCTCTCTCTAAAATAAATCTTTTATTTATTTATTTTTAAAGATTTTATTTATTTATTTGACAGAGATCACAAGTAGGCAGAGAGGCAGGCAGAGAGAGAGGAGGAAGCAGGCTCTCCATGGAGCAGAGAGCCTGATGCGGGGCTCGATCCCAGGACCCTGGGATCATGACCTGAGCCGAAGGCAGAGGCTTTAACCCACTGAGCCAGCCAGGTGCCCCAACAAATCTTTTAAAAAGAAACTTACTTTTTTAAAAAAGATTTTATTTATTTGTTTGACAGAGAGAGAGAGAGCAAGAGAAGGAACACAAGCAAGGAGAGTGTGAGAGGGAGAAGCAGGCTTCCTGCTGAGCAGGGAGCCCGATGCGGGGCTGGATCCCAGGACCCTGGGATCGTGACCTGAGCCGAAGGCAGATGCTTAATGGCTGAGTCTCCCAGGTACCCCAAGAAACTTATATTTTAAACTATATATATATATAATATATATAAAATTATATATATTTATATTTTATACATATATATATTATATATAACATATATATAATATATATAATATAATTTGTTTGTTTTCTCTTATCTTTTTTTTTTAATATTTAAAAAAAAAGATAAGAGAAAACAAACTAAGCAAATAAGCCCAATCTAACAATGGTTAATTCTCAATGGTGGGACTACAGTAGAGCAGGAATTGGCAAAGTATGGAGTGGACCAAGTCCTGCCCACCACCTGTTTCTGTAAATATGATTTTATTGGAATACAGCCACTCACTAATCATTTATGGACTGTCTGTGGCTACTCTGCACTACAATAGCAGAGATGAGGAGTCACAACAGAATCTGTATGTCCTGCAAAGTCTAAAACATTTACTACGTAGATCTTTTTTTTTTTAAGATTTTATTTATTTATTTGACAGAGATAGATCACAGTAGACAGAGAGGCAGGCAGAGAGAGAGAGAGGGAAGCAGGCTCCCTGCTGAGCAGAGAGCCCGATGCGGGACTCGATCCCAGGACCCCAAGATCATGACCTGAGCCTAAGGCAGCGGCTTAACCCACTGAGCCACCCAGGCACCCACTACCTAGATCTTTATAGAAAGTTTACTGACTTCTGCAGATTTTTTTTTTCTTCGTACGTACTGTATCTCACCTTTCCCTGAAATTTAAGACTATTTAAATAACTTGAAGGAGATTCACACTAAAGTCCACAGAAACAAAGAAAAGATTCTAAACTATCAGGTTTTTAAACACTGTAAGAGTACTACATTATTTATTACTATACTTGCTATAGAGTAAACTGAAAATATTAATCAGAGCTATTCTGTAACACAGATTAAATGACTGGTGAATTATAGAGGTACTCCATGTAGGGGAAAGAATATATAGGGCAGTCATATTTAATATGAGAGATGAATTCCTGAAAACCCTGAATAATTCAAAACTAACTGTCCCATACATATAGAGGAGGGATGCAGTCTCAGAATACATAAATCTATAGCCAATATAGAATGCTTTTATTTTTTTTAAGATTTCATTTATTTATTTGAGAGAGAGAGATGGAATACGCGAGCAGTGGGGAAGGACAGAGGGAGAGGGACAAACAGACTTCCAGGCCAAGTAGGGAGCCCCACAAGGGGCTCAATCCCAGGACCCTGAGATCATGACCTGAGCTGAAGGCAGACATTTGTTTTTTAAATTTTGAAGAGTTTTATTTATTTGTCAGAGAGGACAGAGTGCGCACAAATAGGGAGTGGCAGACAGAAGGAGAGGCAGGCTCCCCACCAAGCAAGGAGCTAGATGCGGAATCCGACCCCAGGACCCCGGGATCATGACCTGAGCAAAAGGCAGTGGCTTAACTGACTGAGCCACCCAGGTGCTCCTATAGAATACTTTTATAATACATACTAATAACATATCAAGCATAGTATATTAGTATAGTAAAAATGTAGTATATTAATATCTTAATTAATTATATGGTTATAATGATTAATAACAATTATTAATTCTGTAATACAGCAACTTATTGGTTATGTAACTTTAAAATATAATGTATAATACATAATATACTAAATACAAAGTCAATTGTATTTCATTAACTAATATAGTATTCTGCCTGAAAATAATTATTAGTTACCATTAACAACTTCCAACAACACAAGTAAGGACAGAGTTAAAAAGTATCAAATTAGGAGAAGCTCTCTCCCTATCAGGGGGAAGGCTAGTCTGAGTCCTTGAAAGACTTCAGCTAATGAATGGATCTAATGTAGCTGGTTCTTTTCTCTCATTTTTTTTTTTCACATAAGATTTATCACTGAAGATTTCCTGGTATGCAGACACACTGTCCATTTTTCACCTTGCCACCATGAAACAGCAATCCATATTTGGATCATTTCCTTTAATATTAGCAACTGTTGCTGGAATATGGTCAAAAGCATATGCCAGTTACTTCACTGTTGGCTGTTGTGCTGAAGGCCCGGGCTAACTGCTGGGGCCCTGTTTTCCTAATTCTAGCAAGTTTTCCCGTATTAATCCATGGAGAACAACCCAAGCAAAATGTCAACATCCCTTTCACCAGCCTTGCACAAATGTACCTTCTTTACCACTTTCACAGGTTCTCTAGTAGGTGTGAGGCTGTCGTCCAAGTTAAAGCCTCTTTAGGTTACAATAAAGCTGAAATGTTTCTGATAGTTTCTGTTAGCAGATATAGCTTGACTGCTCATTTTTATTTTCTTAAAACCTCGGTAGGCTTTAAAATTGGAAAGCCAGCCATGACTTGTAGTAAACCTTTTTGTCTCACTTTCAATTCCTTTCAAATCATCAAAAACACTTCATACCTTAACACAGGGGACGGCTTGGCCTTAGGGACACATTATGGCAGCACTGATCTTGCAGCCATGTTGCTGGCATTTCTTCCCATTTATTTCATTATTTTTGCATGGTTATATTTTTATGCAAACTAAATGATGTACCTTCTTCACTGATGCATTTGTTTTTTGAGCATTAACTCTACTATTCTCCAGGTTTCACTCTCCTAAATGAACAGCATGGGGGTTCACAGCTGAGGCCTGGCCTTCATCACAGAGTTTTAGAACATCTAACTTCCGTTCCAAAGATACTGAATTTGGGGCACACTTTTAAGCACTAGCACCACTACTTAATGTACTTGAATGACATTATTATACGATATATAAAAATATTCTTAATTGTACCAAAAACAAACGCTAAGAGAACAGCCAAAAACAGTTACCAAAAACATTAACCCAAAATCTGATACATTAAGTTTGTAAGATACTGATAAAAGATCATGGGAATTTTGTTTCCTGCTAAAACAAGACACAGACAACAATGACACAGTTTGCAATCCTTTCAGCCTGCCAGATTTGAAATTATGCATTTCTTCAAAATATTTTTTTTAACTTTGGAAAGTTTCACAATATTTCAAATTTGAGACATAAAGTGGGAATTTAAATGTATTTTTACTATGCACTATTTTCAGCCTCACATAATTTGAAGATGCATAAAACAACACTAAACTGAACTTTTTCAAGAGACTTTCTTTCTCTTTCTTTCTTTCTTAAGTAGGTCCCAAACCCAGCATGGAGTCCAACACAGGCCTTGAACCCTGAAAGCAAGACCTGAGCTGAAATCAAAAGTCAGACACTTTGACTGAGCCACCCAGGCACCCAAGAGATTTTCAAGTTTTAAAGAAAAATACTTGAATGTAGTAAAAGAAAAATAAGGAACCAGATGGAAATAACATATATTTAAAGAAATTAAGGAGCGAAAACAATGAAATGAATCAGAAACACATTCTTATTAATGATGTAACTTTAAGATCCCAAAACAAAAATAGTACATAATAGGTCACTCTTTTTTTAAAGACTAAGGCGCAAATAGAAATATATTCAGGTACGTATTGGAATGCTACACCCAAAATGAAAATAAACACAAGTGGCATTATGAGGAAAAATATTGACAATAAAACTTACATCTTCGATGATCTTTGCTGCCTCTTTAGTAATTGCACCTGTTGTAAATTAAAACATACATTATCCCCAGAATATACAGATGTAAACACTGAGACCAAGGTATTACTTTCCTCTTACTAAGGAGGGCCAGAGTCTAGTCCAGAATTTCACCAAAAAATGGCCCAAGGAAACCGGGCATCAATACTACCTGGGATGCTTGGTAAAGGAAAGATTCTTGGACCTCAATCTCCTCAATCTCATCCAGATGTATTAAAATCTCCAGTGATAAAGGCAACTACATTAAAACCACTCGGGTTCTTAAAAAAAATAAACGATACATTCCATTTCCTTCCTACTCAGGCCAACCTCCTTGGTACCCACTTCCCTCTGAGAAAAAGGGGCATGTTTCCTTATAGAAATATAAATGTAAATATTAGCAACAATAGCTACTTAGGCTGGACAGCACTCACCTCTATAGTCTAACCAAATGCCTTTATATCAGGTCATACCTTTTAAAACACTGTTAGTGTTCCCTGTAGGCTGGATAAGAGGTATTTTTGCCAATGACACCACACTGGTTATAACTGGTGTTGTATTTTTCCTTGCAGAAGAGAGCTCCACTGAAGCACTTGGCGCCTTATAAATATTTACTGATTAAAATAAAAAGGTAAGACCTAGTATAAACAAAAGGGTTACACACACACACACACACAAAAAAAAACCCTGTTTAACAACTAAGTTTTCAAGGAGCAGTGCAAACATCTAACTCTGTATAGAGAGTGATTCTGGTCAGATTAACATTCATTAGGACTTAAAGACAGGCTGATTCTCTAAAATTATAAACTTCAAATGCTACTTAACAGCTAAATATATAGCTACTAGCTTCAGAATCAATTGGCCTTTTCTATCAGTGAATATACTCCACCTAAGCTTGCTTCCAATAAAAATTTAACATAATAATTCTTATAAATAAGTTGGTGAGGCACCTATCCATCCACTGGTTTTTTGCTAACCCATATTATAAAATGAAAATTCTACCACTAATCCGACTGGTCTTAGAGAATGGATGATGACATAAAAGATTGGCACGTGGCATACGTGATTAAGGCGATAATCAAGAAGACCGCAAAGACAGACAAAGGCCAGACGAAGCCCATAGATTCTATGAATTCAACATCACTCCAGGCTTTGATTAGAGAGCATAATACCAAATGTTTTGAACCTAACTCAGAGAAGTACTACTTCAAGGAGCTACTTTAAGAACATGCCACAAATGTATCTATTCATCTGGAAATTTTGAGCATATTAGCTGTCCTACTTGCAAAATTATTTTATTCTTAGCTAAAAAAACTTTGCTACCTATGAAGAACTGGTCTACTTTATTTTTCCTGATATAATTAATGTGCTGGTTCCTTTTTCCTTGGCTACAATCAAGCTCTGGATCAAATCTTATGCCAGTCACAGAAACTATATTAATATATAGTATATATATTTTATATATATACTTATATCCTCTCCATTTGTTTGCCCTGATTTTCTATTTTTTTTCCTAGTTTGTTAACTGAGTAACATTTATCTCTTATGTATAGATAAATTCAACCAAAAGCAATCAAATCTAACTTTCTATAAAATTAGTGATTATAACATTTATTGATTCTTTGGTGTGTTTGATTATGATAGCAAAAAGCATCAGGATTAACCTTCCCTGAAAGGCAATCTTTAAGAATTCTTAGAGGAAAACTTTAAGGAAATCCAGACTATTTGAATCCAGTAAAATTTTGTTTTTATTATTTATAACTTTACAACTATTTTTTTTACTTTACTTTTTACTTTTTTTTTTTTTACTTTACAACTATTATTTACAACTGTCTGTGCTAATAGTATATCCTAGCACTGACATAATGATCCTGTTAGCCAAGTTTAATTTTACCTTTATTTTGTGAAAGAGGGTCATTCATAATTTGCCGATGACAAAACTCCAAGACACAAAACAAGTTACAGAAATGCTTGATGTTTCCTCGCCATTTAATGGACTCACTTAGCTTACCCTGTCGTTTACAGCCATCGCACTTGGCCATCTAAGAAAGAAATATAAGATAGGCTTAAAACCAAAAAAATAATGAAAAGATAACATTAATCATGAAACCAGAAGGCACTATGAAAACAAGATGTATAAGTCAGGTGAGATCACAAAATATAAGGTTTAAAATAATGTGGTTAAAAGTAGATATACTTATTTGTTTCCACATAGATGCCCCTCAATATATAGAATATAAAAATGATCTCTCAGGGCGCCTGGGTGGCTCAGTGTGTTAAAGCCTCTGCCTTCAGCTCAGGTCATGATCTCAGCATCCCTGGATCGAGCCCCACATCGGGCTCTCTGCTCAGGAGGGAGCCTGCTTCCCTTCTTCTCTCTCTGCTTACCTCTCTGCCTGCTTGTGATCTCTGTCTGTCAAATGAATAAATAAAATATTTAAAGAAAAAATATCTCTCATTTTCAAAATTACTGATGAAGGAATCTAGAGCTAGGTTCTACTTTCAAGAGGTTAAGAAGCAGCATAATATAATAGAAAGAATATGGACTTTGGAGTTGTAAAGACACTGATTCATTCAAAAAATAATTAGGTGTCCTTTGTCTTGAGCACTAATAGTTTCCTGGTCATAATGTTATGATGAAGACACACTTCTCCACCAAGATTATATTTTAGGGGGTAGGTAGACAAAAAAAACAAATGGTTTCAGCTGAGTGTTATAGGTGCTGTCCAACTATCACCTACAGCTTCTTGAAGGGTACATTACTTATCCTCCTTGGATCTTGCTCTTTTTCCATATTCATAAACTGGTAGTAATATACCTACCTCCAGGACCATAGTGAGGATTAAATCACACTTATGAAGCATTGGGTGTGTATCAGTGGTTCAATTAATTGTAGCTTTCAGAGTTAGCCTTTCAAAAAAGTAATTTTTTTAAAAGGTAGTGGGTAAGGAGGTCAGTTATAGTCATTTGACCTAGTAAGTGAGAACAAGGTCTGACTTCTAATTCATCACAGTAACCTTCTGAATGAGAGAGCCATTTAACACAACATAACTACACAAGGTTCTGACTTAAAAGAACTCAGTTATAAACAAGGTCAATATGCCTCAAGAGAAAACAAAATATAAAAATAAAAGGAACATATGAGCAAACAACAACAAAGTCTCCAGAAACCCTATGCTCTTTACTCTCAAAATTTTATATTTATATTCGGTTGAATTTTGCTTTAGGAGCCCATAATTTACTTTAACTCAGTTATAAACACTAAATTTTACTTCACATGATCCAAACGTATTTTAAGAAAATAATTCGTATTAACTTCAGAAAGCCAAAAAGTTATGTTACATTTACCTGATAAAACAAAACTGTAAATTTCGACATGCAATCTTCACAACAAAACTCTTCTAATTTGCCCTCCAGTCGATTTTCTACCAAATTAGGGGATGTCTGTGAGCAATAACTGCACATCTTACAGTAATTTCCCCATCGTTCTCCAAAGTCACGGGCAGAGAGGAATTTGCAAACTGAGAACCAGAAGGGATGAAAGAAGAAACATCAAACTTACATTAACCTGAAGGAGATAAAAGTGAGTTTCCGCGGTCTCAGGTACCAGCTAAGCTAACTTCTACATACTTGTGACACAATTATTTGCTTCTAGAATAGGAGCAAGGATAGTCTCTATATTCACAAAACAAACTCGTATCACCTTTTAAATATACTCTAAATATTAGGCCACCTATATTCAGAAACATCAGAGATATAAAAGTTTCTTAAGCCAAGAAGCAGTAATTGCTTAAGTACCCACTTTACAAGTAGGTGCAAGAACAGAAAGATCTCTCAAGTCATTGCTAAACTTATGAAGAGATTTTTTAGACTCTATACTAATACCATTGACCTAATTATCTTCCAAAAGTCTTTTCTGAGTTTCAAAGCAATTTATTTAAGATTGCTGCAATTTAAAACATCACCACAAGCCAATCATGATTACAAATGTATTACAATATTTAACATTTTTTTTCAGGGTGCCTGGGAGGCGCAGTCGGCTGAGCATCCAACTCTTGGTTTCGGCTCAGGTCGTGCTCTCAGGGTCACAGAATCTAGCCCCACATGGGGCTCTGTGCCCTGCGTGCAATCTGCTTAAGACTCTCTTTTCCTCTGGCCCTTCCTGCCACGTGCTCTCTTTCTCTAAAATAAACAAATCTTTAAAAAATTTTTCTTAATTGAAATTATTGTTAATATTTAAAAGTGTAAACTTTAAAGAGATTTAGGTATAAAAAATAAATAAAAAGTGAATTAAGCATCAACTCAAGAAAAAAGCCTCAAATTATACCTCATAAAACAAAATCACTTGAAAATTAATTATAGATTAATGGTCCAACTCAGCATGAATTACTTTATAACAATACGCTCTGTGGATAAAACTGAACTGCCTGGGGCACCTGGGTGGCTCAGTCATTAAGTGTCTGCCTTCCACTCAGG
This sequence comes from Mellivora capensis, assembly GCA_004024625.1. Classification (NCBI taxonomy): domain Eukaryota; kingdom Metazoa; phylum Chordata; class Mammalia; order Carnivora; family Mustelidae; genus Mellivora; species Mellivora capensis. The sequence continues at coordinate 41,529 of PISX010006544.1, read as the reverse complement.
TCATGATGCCAGGATCCTGGGACTGAGCCTGACATCGGGTTCCCTGCTCAGCAGGGAGCCTGTTTGTCTCTCTCCCATTCCCCCTGCTTGTGTTCCCTCTCTTGCTGTCTTTCTCTCTGTGTCAAATAAATAAAATCTTTAAAAAAAAAAAAAAATGAACTGCTTGCTTCTTTTACCTTCACTACAGAATGGCTTATCAACCCCTGAGAATCGAACAGTCTCCTTTATAATTTTCTGCAGTTTACAGTAATCACACATTGCCATGACTTTATTTTTCTTTTTGTATTCATCAGAGCAAGTCTTGCCACAAAACAGAAACATTTTACCCTGCAGAGAGAAAAAAAAACAACAGTCATTAAGACCTAATTAAACAGTTGCTTCATCTTTAAGAAATCATTCTCCTTCACAATTCAAACCAAATTAAGTGACTGTCAAAGACGAAAAGACAAATGCTTCTGATGGACACGTTTATATTCCATCCCTTTCATGATTTCTCTTTACCTTGTAGAAAAGGAGTTCTGGTTTTGTGGCAAACAGATGGCTACAGTGTTGACACTTGAGTTTAACAAGTGTCCGAGCTACAGCAACTTGCTGGGATGGGGCAGCAAGAGGCCGGAAACCGGCTGTGCCAGAGGCAGAGCTGCTGATGGAGCCGGTGGGACTGGAACCGGAACTGGCAGAGGCATTACCTCCTGCAGCTGACACTGCTGACCCAGAGAGGGGGCTTACAACCACTTGGCCCTGAAATGGGGGCGCTGCTGAAGAGTTTGTTCCTTTGGGCTTGTTAAATACATTCTGAAAGAACACAAATAAGGCACAAGTTTAGTGACCGAGAAGTAACGTGAGTTGGGTAATTTTCATTTTCTTGTCTTAATAAATTAATGCCCCCACAAATATTTCCTTGACACTTTATAAAGCAGTTCACAGAAAGAGTTTAAATGGCATACTTCCAGAATAGGACGACTGAAAAATGCAATATTGTAAGGTTAAGGACTGGAATTTGGGCTTCCCGGACACCTCTAATATAGGGCTCTAACAAAGTAAAGCAGACCCCTTCTTTCCCCCAAAATACCCTTCCCACTGGCACTCCCATCACCAACCAGCCTCTGATGGCCATGAAAATCATAGTGGCCACCAGTGATCTCTTTTGCCCTGGTACCAGGGACACTGTATCAGGGCCACCCAAGAGGGTCACTAAACTCTACTCTCTCCATCTTCTCAGGGAATGAGGAACAAATGGGACAAGTAAAGGGAGGCTTACACTTTCATGCCAGGAGTCATTATGTATTCGGCCCAGGATGAGAGGAAGGGACACCAGAGCACCTACCTGAACCATATCTTAGTGTCCATCCTTTTGAAAGGGAGAGAACGAAGGGCAAAAGTGGGAGGGAAGAGTAGTTTAGGTAAGGACCCTGGATGAGGAAGACGGCACTGAGGCTCGTTAACTGGCTGAGACATTGTGCAGAAATGACTTCGGGGACCAGAGTTGAACAGAATATTTTTCTAACTTAACCTTTTATAAATACAGACCTTCAGCAGTTAACATACTGCCATAGAGCAATGCCTAAGAGAAGCTCAGGGGTAAAATACTACTTTAGATCATACCTGGAAAGCCACCACACAACTGGAGCTGCAGAAGCTGTATATAGTTCCATTGGACATGGCTAGATGATACTGAGGGATTGCTGAGGTTTTACAGCTATGACATGAAACCTGGACACCTTGGTAACAAAAAATAAAAACCAGTGACTAAGCTACATGATGAACAAATGATCCAAAAGTGTACTAGAAGGATTAAAAAATACTCAGTAATATATAAAACCAAAATAAAGGAACTTTACAATAATCTGTGCTAATTGCAACTAATCACAGTGAAGTCCTACTTACACAAAAATTTGGAACTTACAAGTTGTTGTGTTTTTTTTTCCTGGTCTTTCTTTTCATACAGAAACTACAAAATAAATACCTCAATAAAAAAAAATCAGTTAAAAACTATTTTCAATTAAAAATGAGTTCTCTGAAACTAAATCTTGAGTCTCAATTTAACCACATAGATGAATTCAGTTTGTAAAAAAAATGAAAGAAAAGCAGCTACAATGTTCTTCAATAGTTACTAAATCTCTAAGTTTATTCAATTTTAAACATTACCTGCAGAAATAACTGTTTTAACTCTGTAAGCAGATAAGCAATTAATAGAGCAGAAAAGCTCAGTTTTTCCTGAGTCATTGGTAGTCTCAATCATTTCAGCTGAGGGCCTCAATGATTTCCCCAAGGCATATGGAGGAGTTTGGGCTGAATTCTATCAAGAAAATAAAATAACATTTAGATACCTAGCACAAACATACAAGTTGTGTAAGAAAAAAGAAACACTACCTACAAAGGCTGCCTTTGGCTGAAATATTTGAACATGACTACAAGGCCACCCTATAGATTTTTCTGAAAGCTGGGATGTGGGAAAAATAAGTTCTCTCAGACAATGATAAAATGTAAACTGAAGAAAATTAGTAGCTACTCATGTATATAACAATAAAACACATTAAAAGTAATGAATTTGGTATTTGTAATGTACTTTCCTCATTACAAATAATCAAGGATGACCATGTAATCCATGAACCTAAGAGTCATCCTCAGCAGATCATGGACATCAATCTAGAAGATAACCCACCACCTTTAAGGTTAATTAACCAATAAGGCTCTTTAGCAAGAGGAAAGAGATGATGTTCGATGTATATTGGAAGATCTTACAGAATTATCTGTTTTTCAAGCTGAGTTTACAATAAAATCTGCCTACAACTTTACTTGTTTTAAAAAACAATAATATTGATGACTAACATTTACATAAATTACCAATATTATTACTTATTCAGTGCTCACCATGAGCTAGGCCCTATACTAAATAACTTATATACTGTATCATAGAATCCTTTCAACAACATAGTGAGATACTTTAAGAAATTATATTAACAAAAAGGTTAATTTTAATTCAATTAACAAATAAACAGAAAAGTGGGAGATGAAACCTTTCATCTCACTCCAAAGTTCCAGACTAACCATTACACTATACTCTCACTGACACAACATAAAGTCTCTCAGTAAGAAGTTATACGGAGTAGGTATTTATCCCAAAGACACAAATATAGTGATCCAAAGAGGCACCTGCACCCCAGTGTTTATAGCTGCAATGTCCACAATAGCCAACCTATGGAAAGAGCCCAGACAGATGTCCATCGACAAATGAATGGATAAAGATGTGTGTGTGTGTGTGTGTGTGTGTGTGTGTATACAACGGAATACTATTCAGCCATCAAAAAAATGAAATCTTGCCATTTGCAACGACATGGATGGAAGTAGAGGGTATTACGCTAAGTGAAATAAGTCAATCAGACAAAGACAATTATATGATCTCATTTGTATGTGGAATTTAAGAAACAAAATTTGTTTTGGATGATAGGGGAAGGGAGGGAAAATAAAACAAGACAAAATCAGAGAGGGAAACAAACCATAATAGACTCTTAATCATAAGAAACAAACTGAGGGTTGGGGACCTGGGTGGCTCAGTCATTAAGTGTCTGCCTTTGGCTCAGGTCATGATCCCAAGGTCCTAGAATCGAGCCCCACATCTGGCTCCCTGCTCAGCAGGAAGCCTACTTCTCCCTCTCCCACTCCCCCATTTGTGCTCCCTCTCTCGCTGTGTCTCTGTCAAATAAAAAAAAAAAAAAAAGAAAGAAACTGAGAGTTTCTGGAGGGGTGGGGGTAGGGGGATGGGGTAACTGGGTGAAGGACATTGAGGAGGGCACATGATGTAATGAGCACTGGGTATTATATAAGTCAGATAAATTACTGAATTCTACCTCTGAAACTAATAATACACTATATGTTAATTAATTGACTTTAATTGATTTTAAATTTAAAAAAATAAGTTATGCAGGGAATTAAATAGTAGGAAAATATAATTTGTGAAGTTTCACTACATAATCTTTCTGGTAAAAGAAGAAAATCATTTATGCAGTTGACAGAGTATAATACCAGCAACAAAATAAGGAACGGAATGGATTTTTGCAGGTACCTGGGTGGCTCAGTCAGTTGACTGGCTGCCTTCGGCTCCCACCATGATCCTGGAGTCTCGGGATCAAATCCTACATCAGGCTCCCTGCTCAGCCAGGAGTCTGTTTCTCCCTCTGACCCTCCCTCCTCTCCTGCTCTCTCACTCCCTCTCTCTCAAATAAATACAATCTTTTTTTTTTTTAAGATTTTTTATTTATTTATTTGACAGACAGAGATCACAAGTAGGCAGAGAGGCAGGGAGAGAGAGAGAGAGAGGGAAGCAGGCTCCCTGCTGAGCAGACAGCCCGATGTGGGGCTCGATCCCAGAACCCTGGGATCATGACCTGAGGCGAAGGCAGAGGCTTAACCTACTTAGCCACCCAGGTGCCCCAATAAATACAATCTTAAAAAAAAAAAAAAGAACTGATTTTTGGATCACATATATAAAAATAACACGAATTTGGGGCACCTGGGTGGCTCAGTGGGTTAAAGCCTCTGCCTTCGGCTCGGGTCATGATTCCAGGGTCCTGGGATCAAGCCCCAAATCGGGCTCTCTGCTCCCTCTCTCTGCCTGCCTCTCTGCCTACTTGTGATCTCTCTGTCAAATAAATAAATAAATCTTTAAAAAAAAATAACACAAATTTTATTCTTGAGGAAACAGTAACCTAACTGCCAAAACTGGTCATTCCTAGAAAAGGAAAACTTTCAAAGATGAATGTCCACTACCAACTGCTCAGAGAAATTAAAAATAAATCAAATTTGCTAACTGAAAAAAATTTTTATCATTTATACTCTTTCTTAGAAAAATAACTTTTTAAAGATTTTCTTAAGCACTGCATTTTTTTTTAAGTTTTTAATCTATTTATTTGAGAGAGTGAGAGAGCACAAGCAGGGGGAGTGGCAGAGGGAGAGGAAGCAGGCTCCCCACTGAGCAGGAAGCCCAATGTGGGACTGGATCCCAGGACCCTGAGATCATGACCTGAGCCAAAGGCAGCCACTCAACTGACTGAACCACCCAGGCACCCCTAGAGATTTCAAATCATTCTGCAATAGTTAACACAAATTGATCTACTTAGTAACCAAATGAATCCATTATGCATTACAACAAATACAAATTAGCTAAAGGAGGGATGCCTGGGTAGCTCAGTCAGTTAAGCCGCTGCCTTCAGCTCAGGTAATTATCCCAGAGTCCTGGGAGGGAGTCCTACATCAGGCTCCTTGTCCAGCAGGGAGGGAGCCTGCTTCTCTCTCTGCCTCTGCCTGCCACTCTGCCTGCTTGTACTCTCTCTCTGATAAATAAATAAATATCTTTAAAAAAAAATTAGCTAAAGTAGTCTGATAAGGCATGTGCCAAAATAATTACAATTCATTCCAAAACAGATTTTAAAATATACTTTTTTTTTTTTTAGATTTTATTTCAGAGAAAGAGAGTACACAAGTTGGGAAGACAGGCCAAGGAAGAGGGAGAAGCTGATTCCCTGCTGAGCAGGGAGACTGATGTAGGGCTTGATCCCAGGACCCTAAGATCATGTCCTGAGCTGAAGGCAGATGCTTAACCAACTGAGACACCCAGGAACCCCAAAAATGTATTTTCTAAAAGGAAAAAGATATGCTTTAGATCCACTGATTTTATCATCTATAAGTGGTCAGTTTATTTACAATAATATGGGGCTTTCTTCACTTATCAATATATCACAAAATATTTCAGATTCCTAGCAAAACATGAAATTCCATTTGTGAATTCCTGACCATAATCTGGTTCGCCTGTATCATCTCACTACCATAATCAACATTTACACAACCAGAATCGATCCCACTTTTCTGCAGGGGAACTTGTACACCAAGATCAACTGATTTAGTTTATTTTGCATTTGATCCCTGCAGGGCCACCCTGGAAGGAGCAAGCCTACCTATGTGTGACAGACGGATCTTCATACCTGCTTATATGCTGTGACACTTGTGGAACTAAAAACCTTCTGGGACTGGCACGGGCCAGAGCTACTATAGCAGTAGCTTCCACAGTTCTCGCAACAGTTCATGGTGAGGTTGTTGGCGGAGTGAAATTTTGAAAAACAGGCATCACTACAAAGACCATGCACCACATTTTGATATTTAACTTCAAATCGAATCTAGGAAATAAAAACACATACACATCCAAAATCAGCAAAGCCGATTAAAAATCTCGGGTCTTTGAGTAGAGTCCCAATAAAGGTACAATGTGACTTACATCAGCATTCTTCTGACATATACTGCACTTGGTTGAAATGCTATTGGTATAAATGGTGACAACAGGTTTTTTCTTTAGCTCATAAGAAGAAAGACATGATTGGCTGCAGAAATCTTTGCTAGGAGAGGAATTTTCAAATCGGGTTGTGATCACATCCTTTGGATTTAAAATGTCTCTAAAAATAAATAACAAAGGCAAAATGAAATGTGTTCTTCATAACTGTAATTTCTTCCTCCCTGTGAGCTAAAATAACTGTATTTATGAAGGGCAGCTACTGCATAGGATAAAACAGCTGGCCTAGGATAAGGCTTCTAGAAACCTGAGTTTAATGACTAGTTCTGTTACTTAGCTGAGTGACAATGAGTGAAGTAATTATTCTCCCAATTTTTCATGCATAACACGGTTTATGATACCTAATTTATGGATGTGTTAAGGGAAAATTATGTTTAAAATATATCCAGCCAGATGTTCATGACAAAAACAGTGAGGCTTCCAGCTCCAACCAAGTTTCATCCGCTGGAGCCAATGGAATAAGTAGCCATCCCACAACTCCAGACCACAAAACACTTGTCCTCTTACTAGTCAGCAGCTGCCAAGAGTGGAAACATGAGTGAGACAAGAAATGACATGTTTTGGAATTTTTTAATTGAAATGCAAGATTTGGGAAACAGATGAATTACCAAAGATTAATATAAAAAGTTAGCATGATATATAAAACTTAACTATAAATGAAGAGAGTAAGGAAACAGATAAAAGAGCTATTAAGAGTTTGGTAGCAAAGGACAGATGGAATTAAGAATAAGACAGAAGGAGCACAAATAATTGAGTCGTTCTGTAAAACTCAAGTTAGTTTGTAAGAGTTCATTGCTGTAATAAGCACTGACAGTAAAAACAAAGGCTAAGTATTGCCATTTTTCTGACCAGTGTAAAAAACTAAAGTAAATGGTCATTCATTAGAAGTACTAGGAGAGGCCACAAAGAATACAATGGCAATAATATTTTATACAGTAATGTGTATTGAGTAATTAGTATGTACCAGTCATTGTTCTCTTTATTCAAATTATCCAACTTAATTATCACAAAAATTCTGTGAGTTAAGTATTATTACAATTGCCCCTTTACACATGAGGAGACCAACTCAGAAAGGTTAAATAGTTTGTCAAAAGGTCACCCAGCTGGTAAGCAGTGAAGCCAGAGTACAAACTCTAAGCAGTCTGATTCCACAGTCCGTGGAGTTAACCGTTCCACTATTCTGTTTCCCATCCTGTGCCTTTATTATACAGAACTGTTCCATGGTAAACTATCAAAGAATAGTAAAACAACAATTAACAACTTTAATTTTCTAAAACTCACCTAACCTTAAAAATAGGACAGTGAATCCTGGAAACTAAGTGGATATGCTTACACATGGGTGAAGTTATTAATTTTTAAAAGTGATTTTTCTACTAAAAATAAAGCAATAAAGAATGTTATTTAATAAGGTAAATCTGCCAGTGGTATAATATACATATATGTAAACCAATGAGAATGACTTTTTTAATGGAAATCTGTGCACATAAATATAAATGTATTCTAAATCTTATGCACCCAAATGAAACTTACACCTTAACATTTATCTTAAAAAAAAAAAAATACATCTTCCAAAAACATGGCTCCAACATTCTTCTAATTTCTCTTTTATTTATAAGAACTCTAAGAACAACTTTTCAATGTTATAGTCAAATACCATGTTTAAGAGTATGACTCAGTTGAATTCGTCTACAATAGTCAACTGATAAAGGCATCAAACAACTTTTGGCAATTTGCAAAAATCATGGTATAAAGGTAATCTGTCACCTAACTTGGTCTAAAGGAATGTTTCATAGGCTCTGAGTGCAATGCCCAATCAAGAGATCAAAAATTTTTTTGAATAAGAGCAGCACTGTGGTAAAATGTGTCTGACAAGAGTGACTATTTTTAAGAGAATAATATGCATTTGGATGTATAAGTTGTGCTACGTCCTTTAAAATTTAATTCATTTTATTTTGATATTTGATACATTGAAACAGAGTATCTAGAAACCGAAAACTAAATTTACCCTTTCAGATCAGTTTGAGAATGTATAGAAGAGTTTAAGGTATTAAAAGGACATTTTAGAACAAAACTAAATTTGAATATTTATGTAAAATATTTTTAAATTCCTCTTTTAGTTGGAGATTTCCATTTTAACAAGATCTTTTAGATATGTAAGCCCAATACCCAAGAAGACAAAGAAACTGTCATCTATCTCCAAAGAAAAAAATAGGAGCCTATAAATTCTGTTAATATACATAATAATAATTTTATTATTAAAAATAATAGGATCCCACTTATGAAGCATTTGCTATGTGCTAAGCCCTGGGCTAATACTGTTTCATTAAAATCTGAGGAAGTAGATACTCTTTACTGACAAAGAAACTGAGGCTTAGGAAAGTTAAAAATCCAGACCCAACATCATACAGTTAGTAAAGCATTAGAGCCATGATCAAACCAAGATCTTAACTTTTTTCACTCTACATTAATGATTACTGACAATACAATGTATTCCAAGAACTACACTAACACAGGAGGAGGCAGAACATGCCAAATTTTTCAAACATACTAATGTAGAGAAAGAAATTTATGTGGCTTGGTTGCTATTTTTTTCTTTCTCTGCACCTGTGTGACTATAGAGCAAAAATAACCTCCAACAAAAACTGACAAGGATACTTTAGATATAAACACATTACTTTTGTAACCACTTAGACTTTACCTTCTAAAGAATTAAATAACTTATATAATATTATAAGACTACTGTTATTTTATTCTATACTTCAATAACCTTCAAGATAATAAATAGTTGTGAATGGCTGTTGTCCACAATTACAGGATATATGAGTGCTCCTACAATTTCCACAATTGGTTTATTTTTCACAGTAAAATTTAAGCTCAAAGAGATAGAAAACTGGTTTAGTTGATACTTTTGACACCAAGTCTCTTATCTAACATCACAAAACTTGAGAATTTGCAAATTTCTCAATCAGCTAAATATTTCCATAGAAACATGCTAAAGAGATTTAAAGTAGCAATAGCATTTTTGGTTCTTTTGTTTTGTTAACAATAGCATATTTGAGCTAAACTATATACACACTAAAAAGGTAGAGTAAAAAGGGATGTAATTAAAAATTTTATACTTTGAACAGTTTGTGCAGGTTTTCTTGGGAGGAGGTGGTATGCAGACAGGTGAAGAATATCCAGTGATGCATCGCGTGGAGCAAAAGAGCTGAGTAGATCCTGTCTTATGATATGCGGTTTGCCCTTTATGAAGCATTTTTTTACAACCAGAACAAAAAACCTGAATAGCTACGGCTGGAACCAAAGGAAGCAATATGTTTGGGCCAGATGATGCAAGAGAAAACTGAAAGCCTGGGGTCAACTGCTGGGCTACAAATACAAAAAAAAAGGGAGGGGACAGTTTTAGTATCGACACAAACAAATACACATTCTCCATTTTTTTGGATAAATTCTCAGTCTTGAAACCCAATATTAATGAGGCAATAAACATTCTAAAACAGGGGTTTTCAAACTTTTTTAACCATAACCCATAGTAAGAACTGTATTTCACATTATAACTCAGGAGACACATACATCTGTATGTATGTTTATGTGTGTAAAATTTAATAATTGAAACAGCAGTTCCATGAAATTATGTTTCCTTACTATATGCATCATACTTTAATATCTTATTCTAGTCCCACTTTTTATCTCTTCATACATGCATATATATATAGTTTGTTTAAAATGTTAACTAATCTCCACACCAAACTCACGACCCTGAGATCAAGGGTCACACATTCCACTGACTGAGCAGCCAGGTGACCCTCTATTCCACTTTTTAAAATGTTAATCAAGACCAGCTACCCAGTTCAAAAAGTACTGTTTTATCTTAAGGAAAAAATGACTTACATAAGGAGGCATTTTCCTTCAATTCTACTAGTGAGAACATAACAATATATATTATATAACAATACTAATCATAATATTAATCATAATCTTAACTTATACAATTCTATTTCTTACCAAGAGGACTATCACCAACAGAAAACACAGCACTGATTTTCAGTTCACTTTCTTGAGTTTTTGGCTTTGTGGCATGTCCATACTCCTTAAAGAAAAAAAAAGAGAGAAATGAATACAGGGTTAGTATCTAAATAAACTAGAAATTCAAGCAAAAAATTATACTGTCATAACTCTTCTATATTCTAATCATAATCACCTTCACAAATACCTCAAAAGTCAGAACTTATAAGTTGTTAGATTAGATTTAATCTTCACAAAAATGACCTTTCAGAACTGGAAAATCTTTCATGACAGTTGTAACCATTTTTCAAATGTAATCTCATATACAGGAGGCATACACAGCTATTTCAATGTTGAACACTACCCTTTTTTTAGACTATGTTTATAAGGGAGCAATAAATAAAATTAAATCTGAATGATTCAGAGATTGGATCCAATTAGTAATTTTAGCCAACAGACTTACAATCTGTCATATCTGTTAATGGCAGAAAAGACACAAGAGTTTCAATGCAATCTGTTCATTATACATAAAATCATCACAGGCTAAATCAGATTTATCCTAATCATATTCTTTAAAATGCTTTAAAATAAAATATAAACATATAACAAAATTTTAAAAATACATATATCTATTTTGAAAAATACTGTTCTTTATTCTGAGATCACAACCATCCTACATTTTTTGTGTTAAATACATATTTCAAAATAAAAAGTTATAGTCTTCTTTTCTGAAACAATGGTGATATAAACAGTAGTTGTATTTTTTTTTCTTAAAGATTCATTCATTTATTTGACAAGACAGAGATCACAAGTAGGCAGAGAGGCAGGCAGAGAGGCAGGCAGAGAGAGGGGGAGAAGCAGGCTCCTGCTGAGCGGAGAGCCTGATGCGGGGCTCGATCCCAGGACCCTGGGATCATGACTTGAGCCAAAGGCAGAGGCTTTAACCCACTGAGCCACCCAGGTGCCCCAGTAGTTGTATTTTTAATATCTCTATATTTAGCAAAATAAATGACCGATAGGTCAGCAACTCCCAAAGTTACTTTAGAAATTGCATTGGACTAATACATGCCAAAGACTAAGTACAACTGCATTAATTTACCACTTCCCATAGTATACATTATAGCACCAAATGAGCTGCTGCCAATCAGGCAGGAACTATGATATGATATCTTCTTTATAGATGAGGAAAGTGAAGCTTAGAGGTAGATGGTTCAGCAATTTGTCCAAGGTCACAGACACATTAAGTGCACAGAAGGAAATCAAATCTAGGTCTCTCTGTTCCAAAACCCATACTATCTCCCTCATAGATGTATAAATACAATATAAAAAAAAATTACTATAGGGGCGCCTGGGTGGCGCTGTTGGTTAAGCATCCAACTCTTAATTTCAGCTCAGGTCCTGATCTCAGGGTCATAAGATCAAGTCCTGCATTGGGCTTGCACTAAGCAGATAGTCTGCTCAGGACTCACTCTCCCTTTCCCCCTGCCCCTCTCCTCACTCCCCACCTCTCACATGTACTCCCTCTCTTTCTCTCTCTCTCATAAATAAATAAATATTTTTTTTAAAAACTACTATAATGGGAATGCCTGGGTGGCTCAGTTGGTTAAGCATCTGCCTTTGGCTCAGGTCATGATCCCAGGATCCTGGGATGGAGTCCTGCATGGTCTCCTTGCTCAGGAGGGAGCCTGCTTCTCCTGCCTGCCACTCCCCCTGCTTGTGCTCTTTCTCTGACACATAAAATATTTTGAAAAATTAAATTAAATTAAATTAAACTAAATTAAATTTTTAAAAATTACTACAATGAATTCAAACCCCAGACCCCACTGAAAAAGAAATTCTCCTGCTATAGTCTCCCATTTCCTTTCACTCATTGCACCTATCACAATACATCATCTCCCATTTATTTGAGTGATAATTTACTATGTCTAATACCCTTCCTCTTTCCTCCATACACACAAAAGGACAATGCCCATTAAGGAAAGGGACCATATCTGTTTTCCCACCTTGGCACAATCAACATAACCTAACAAGAAGGCTATGGGTTCTGACAGCAGGCAGAAACAGATGTGATCTTGGCTCAAACAAATTACTTAATCTCTTCCAGTTTCAATTTCCTTATCTATAAAATATATTACCTAATCCATATTGCCATTAGGGAGGATAAATGATTTAATACAAATGCAGTTTATAGCATTATACCTTACAAATAAACCAAAAGTTAAGCATAACTTACACACAAAATTTCTAGCTCTTATTATTTTCATAATTATGGCATTAAATAAATATTCATCAAATGAATGAATCCAAGTGGATGTTCTTAAACATTATACTTAAATAACAATATTTATTGGCACTTGCAAAAAGAAGTTAAAAGTAATCTACATACACCCTCCTTTAATTTACCAGAAAAAATCAATATAAAACTACTTTGCCTTATCATCAACTCAATCTCTAATATTTTTCTAATATGCCTATTAAATGTCCCTTTTGATTTACAAAGTAACTGTTCCAAACCTTCACCACTAATAAATCAACCCTATAAATTTCCTGCTCCCAGATATTTCTTTTTTTTTTTAAAGATTTTATTCATTTATTTGACAGGGAGAGATTACAAGTAGGCAGAGAGGCAGGTAGAGAGAGAGAGGAGGAAGCAGGCTCCCTACTGAGCAGAGAGCCGGATGCGGGGCCCAATCCCAGGACCCTGAGATCATGACCTGAGCCGAAGGCAGAGGCTTTAATCTACTGAGCCACCCAGGCGCCCGCTCCCTGATATTTCAACTGTACCAAGAAAAAAAAGAAACAACTAAGAACTCCCTTAACACCCTGATTCCCCCCTCCACCATGCCTATAAATTGATCAACAAACTCTCCTCCTATGTTACAGGAAAAAGCAATCTTCTTAACCATGACTAAAAACAGTACTTGCATTTGGGATCCCTCTGCCTCTCCCCTCTTTCAGCACTCCATACCACCGACATGTATCTTTAGCCCCTCACCACCTCCATCTTGGTTTTTTTCTCTCAGTTTATGAGAAATCTATTTCCTAAGGAACTACTGCCCTCTTCTCTGCCCTTCCAACCAGCCAGGGAAAAAGAAAAGAAAAACTTAAAAAATGATTTCCCTACTTCCTTACTTTGATTCCCTCCTGAACCCAATGCTATCAGGCTACTGTTTCAACTGAAACTGGTATTTTGTTTTGTTTTTTATTTATATATTTAAGTAATCTCCACTCCCAACATGGGGCTCAAACTCACGACCCTAAGACCAAGAGTGGCATGCTCTTCCAACTAAGCCAGCCAGGCAGCCCCAACTGAAACTGTTTTAAGATTAAGCAATCACCTTGAAGTTGCTTAACCCAATAAACATTTTTTTTTAGGTTTTATCTTACATGGCTTCTCAGATATACCTGACACTGCCAATGATTCCGTTTCATGTCTTCTGGCTCTGTTACTTCATTACTATGTCTTATTATCCTTCATTGATCTTATATTCAGCCCTAAAGTCAATGGTTTGTGGCATCAAAAGCCCAAATTCAGTGGCATCAAAAGCCCCTAAAGGTCTTGTTAAGACAGAGATTCTTGGGCGCCTGAGTGGCTCAGCCAGTTAAGCATCTGCCTTCAGCTCAGGTCATGATCCTGGAGTCCTAGGCCCACATGGCTCCTTGCTCACCTGGGAGTCTGCTTCTCCCTCTACCCCTCCCTCCTGCTTGTGATCTCGCTCTCTCTCTCAAGCGCGCTCTCTCTCTCTCTCTGATAAATAAAATCTTTAAAAAAAAAAAAAAGACACAGATTGTTGGGCTTCCACTCCAGAGTTTCTTACTCAGGAGGTCTGCAGCAGGGTCCAAAAATATAAATTTTTCACAAGTTTCCAGGTAATGCTGAAGCTGCTGATTGGGGGGACTACTATGAAGCCCCTCTGAAGCCCTAAATTAATCCATTTTCTAATTTTCTATCTGGAGCTCTTCTCTCCTCAACTTTTGTTCCCTGAAAGATCTCATCCACATTCTTAACTTCAACTATCACCTATATAGGACTACCAGATTTAGCAAATAAAAATATAAAAGCCTGGTCAAATTTGAATTTCAGATAAACAACAAATACTTTTTTAGTAAAGTATGTCCCAAGTATTGCAAATAACATACTTATATTAAAAAATAATCACTCTTGGGGTGCCTGGGTGGTGCCGTTGGTTAGGCCTTCCTGAGTCTTGGTTTCTGCTCAGATTGTGATCTTGGGGTTGTGAGATAATGCCCCATGTTGGACTCTACGCTCAGTGTGGAATCTGCTTGGGACTCTCTCTCCCTCTCCCTTTGTCCCTCCCCCAAGCTAACATTTTTTTTTAAAGATTTTATTTATTTATTTGACAGACAGAAATCACAAGTAGGCAGAGAGGCAGGCAGAAAGAGACGGAGAAGCAGGCTCCCTGCTGAGCAGAAAGCCCGATGCAGGGCTCGATCCCAGGACCCTGGGATCATGACCTAGGCCGAAGGCAGAGGCTTTAACCCACTGAGCCACCCAGGCGCCCCTAAGCTCACATTTTTTTCTCTTTCTCTCTCAAATAAATAAAGCTTAAAAAAAAATCACAGTAACTTGATAGTCAAATTTACCTAGGCATTCTGTATTTTATCTAACAACACTACACCTACAGGTAGATAACTTTCAAATCTCTAAATACCATATCCATATATGCAAATGCCTCCCAGTGCAAGTTACCAGCTGAATGTCTCACTAGCCTCTTAAACACAACAGATCCCGAACTGCACTTATTAGTCCCCCCCAAATCCCATTCCTTGCCCCTCAGTAAACAGTATTGCCAAAAATTCAACTTACTGATGACAGAAACTTCTAAGTATTCTAGGGACTCCTCCTTGACCCACATACCTCATATGCTATCTTTAAGTTTGATCAACTCTACCTAAATATCTTAAATCTATTCTCTTTTCTTTTCTTCTTTGTTGTTGAAATACTCAACCACTAAACATACCACATTCTCTCACCCCTCTGTAACCTGGCACATACTATCTTCTCTGCCTGAAAACATTAACTGTCACAATTCAGGTGCTGCCTTGAAGCCTTCCTTTCCTCAGATTCAGACAGACTCAAGGGCTCCTTCCCGTAAGATCCCAATACACCTTACACAATTTCCTGTTGCCATAATTACATAATACTGTGACTTTGTATCTGTAGAGAGGCGGCACAAAGCAACAGAAAGAATCCAAGTGTGAAGCCAGTTCCTATTCCAACTCTGTTGCTGCCTTTGAATTTGGTAAATTACCAACCTTTCTTTTTCTCAGTTCCCTCATTTTTTTCAGTTCCCTCATTTGTAAAATGGGATAAAGATACATCCCTCCTGTGGTTGTAGAATTTAAATGAGAATGCACAAGACACAACTAGCATAGCTTTTGGTGAGGTGCACTCAATAAATAATTACCTCTTATTCCCACATCTCCCCCTTAAAAGTATCAATTCCCTTGACAGTAGAAGTCCTGTCCTTTCATCTTTCTAGCTCTTTTGTAGACAAAATAACTCACAATTAGCCTACAGTATCCTGGGGAAGGTTTTGGGATCTTGAACCAGACTGCTTGGGTTCAACCACGTACTAGTTGTGTGACCTTTAACAAGTTACTCTCTGGGGCGCCTGGGTGGCTCAGTAGGTTAAAGCCTCTGCTTTCGCCTCGGGTCATGATTCCAGGGTCCTGGGATCGAGCCCCACATCGGGCTCTCTGCTCCGCAGAGAGTCTGCTTCCTCCTCTCTCTCCCTGCCTGCCTCTCTTGCCTACTTTGTGATCTCTGTCAAATAAATAAATAAATAAATAATCTTTAAAAAAACAAAAACAAAAACAAGTTACTCTGTGTCTCAGCATCTTCATGGGTAAAACAGGAAGAGTAATAGTATCTAACTCCTAGGGCCATGCGCATCAAATGGATTAATATAGGTAAACTACTTACAACAATGTTGAACAAGTACTATGAAATTTACAGTAAGCAGGAATTAAAAACTCAAGAAACGAATGACAGCTCAACTGTAACTTGAGTATCCAGAACAGATTTTTAGTAGAGGTATTCTTTAAACTAATTGTTTAATTGGCTTTTCTATCATAGCCTGCCCTCTCAATTATGAAAAAAATTATAGCCTACTCAACCTTGAATAGCATTAATACAAACCAGAGAAAACGGAGTTGGCCCTATCTATTTAAATTTAAAATGTGAGCCATTGGGATGCCTAGGTGGCTCAGTTGGTTAAGTGTCTGCCTTCGCCTCTGGTCATGATCCCAGGGTCCTGGGATCAAGTCCTGCGCTGGGCTCCTTGCTTAGTGGGAAGCCTGTTTCTCCTTCTGCCTGTTGTCCCCCACTTGTATGTGCTCTCTCTGACAAATAAATAAGTAAAATCTAAAAAATAATAACAATAATAAAATAAATAAAATGTAAGCTGTTGGGACACTTGGGTGGCTCAGTCAGTTAAGCGTCCAACTCTTGATTTCAGCTCAGGTCATGATTTCAGGGTCTCGGGCTCTGCACTCAGCAAGGAGTCCGCTTGCCCCTCTCCCTCAGCTTTTCCCCCCAACTCAGCTCACTCTCTCTCTCTCTCAAATAAATAAATTAATTAAATCTTAAAAGGAATGAAATATAAGCTATAGAGGGATTTTCATTATCACAATTTTGATATTCAGAAAGAACATTCAATTCATAACACAATACTTGTTAAATTTATATATTAGAGACAAGGCATCATGAAAAAAAACTTTGGATTTTTAAAAACTGGTTTTGTATCCCAACTTTGCCATAGGACTCTGGTGAAGTCCCTTGTCCCTTCAGGCCCAGTTTTCTCATCTGTGAAACACAGGTTCTTTTATTTCCATTACTGAGCATGTACCTTCAGCCAGTCATTGCACTAAAAATTAAGGATTCCAGACTCTGTATGAAAACAAAGCAGATGCCACAGCAAAAGTGAAAGCAATATACAATAGAAAAAAAGAGAATGATTAACTCTATCCGAGTGACCAACTGTTACACTGTATCTTAAAGAGAAAAATTTTTGCCAAGTTACCTAGTTTAACTGAACACCACAGGCAGAAGAAATGGCATGTGCAAAGGCAAGAAAACAAAACTCAACAGAATATGACTTCAAGTAAATTGCAGATAGTTTGAAGGTAAATAGATTTGAAAAGATGGGAAGGATGACCCATGATACCGAAGACAAAAACACCAAAACATGGATAGTTTGCATGTTACACTAAAAAGTTCATGCTTTATCACACATGAGGAGACCAGGTCTTTAAAGGGAAAGATGTCATCAGATCTACAGAGCTACAGTAGCATCATTACACTGTGTTTTGCTGGGGACTGTGACTGAAGGAAAAAGGATGAGTAGGAAATTGTTATAAAAATTCAAATGAGAAAAAATGAAATAGGGATGAAAAGACAGAGACAGTAAATACTTCAGAGGTAGAATCCACAAAACTTGGCAAACAAATGGTTACTTCTGGAAGAAGAGTAAGTATTTACCATCTGGGGGCAAAATAAATGTCATGGATGCCACCAGCCCCCACCCTACATCCTGTAGACACTACCTCAGATGCTTCTTAGCACAGCACTCTAGGAAGACATAGAGTTGATGAACGAGACAAAACCTATTTGGCATCCCTGTACTGGAATAATACTGCCTTTGAGATGGTATGAGAAATAAAATATTACCATTATAATTTATTATTTTGTTATTATATTATTTATATTTTTAGTATTATTAGTTTGCTTATACAGTAACTCAAGAATATCAAGCAAAAGAATTGTGCAAAAACGACCTGGATGGAACTAGAGAGTATTATGCTAAGTGAAATAAGTCAGAGAAAGACAACTATCATATCTCTCTGATATGAGGGATTTGAGATGCAGGGCAGGGGGTCATGGGGGGTAGGGAGGGAAAAAATGAAACAAGATGGGACCCAGGAGGGAGATAAACCACAGGAAACAAACTGAGGTTTGCTGGAGTGTGAAAGGGGAGGGATAGAGGGTGGCTGGATTATGGACATTGGGAAGGGTATGTGCTATGGTGAGTGCTGTGAATTGTGAAAGACTGATGATTCACAGACCTGCACCCCTGAAGCAAATAATATATTATGTGTTAATTTAAAAAAAAAAAAAAAGAACTGTGCAAGAAAAAAAAATCATTCTTTGTCAAAACAACTAACCATGTCTCTATACTGATCACCACAGATTTCTAATCTGGGTCCCTACGGGTACCTAGATGATCTTTCTGAACACGTTTATCTTACTCTCCCACTTAAAATCCTGCAATCTCTTCTCCTTGCTCTCTTCCCACTGAGTCTTCCCATAAAGACCAAAATTCATAACATGGTCCCAAAGTCCTGCATAATCTGGCCTCAAACTACCTACAGAGCCTCATCCTAGAAGCAGGATAGCGGGCTGGATTTGAAACTAGTCTGCCATTTATGAGCTATGATCCCTGGTAAACTGCTTGACTTCTTTGTACTTTGGTTTCCTCATCTGTAAAATGGGGATAATAATACGGTTGTGAGAATGGTGCCTGGAAAAATCTAAGCACATATAAATATCAATAAATTAATATTTATAATGTCACAAATTATTTTGATATAATATATACATGTTTATATATAAATACTATCTATTAGTGTTGTTGTTATGATCAACATAACCATCATCACTATTTTCATACCTTTTCTGTTCCAGGCTCACTGGTCTTGCAGTTCTTCAAAAGAACCACCCACCTTTCCAACTCAGGACTTTCCTATATGCAGATACCTCTGTCTGGATCGCTCTCCATGTCTTTGCCCAGTCAATTCATTCTTCATAATTCAGCTTAAAGATCCTTCCCTCAGGGAAGCCTTCCCTACCCAGCCTCTGCCACCAACCAAAACTAGATCAGATTCCCCATTTTAGGCTTTTCTTGCACAGCACTTGTCATAGTTTGTAATTATATATATTATTTGATCAATTACTTGTGTAATATCTATCTTCCGTACTAACCTATAAGCTCAGTGAGGGGAGGGACTAAACTGACTCCTCAATCCCCTGGCATAGAATAGAACACAAATACTTACGGAATAAAAGGAAACTACTGTCAGATCCAAGAGAATTTAAAAAAAAAAAAAGTTACCAAATATAGAAAAACGATAATACATTTTACTTTCTTTTTACAAGAAGAAATATATGGTTACCAAGATCTTTTCTCATTTAAAGAGGAGAAAAACTGATTTACTCATCTAATAGGGAAAAAAAACTGGGGTTGTTTTAACATACAAGCCAGAAACTGCCTAACTAAAAATCTGTTCACCAGTTAGAAAATAAAAAAAAAATTTTTTTAATAAAATGAAATGCTTACTTGAGCATTGTCAGGTTCTTCTTTAATTTTGTCCAGAAGCCCCTGCTGTGGTGCCATTGCTTTGCCACATTCACCATCCAAAGGTTCTTTCATTCTAATTTTTTATGTAAAGGAATTCCCCAGTCTAAAACTAACAAATTTCTTCTTGATAAAGGATAGATGGACTCCTAAAATACAACATAAAGGATTGGTACTCAGGTTTATTCCTTTTCTTTTCTCCTTCATGTTTATCAATATTAAAAGCTTTGTATTGAGCACAGGCTTCAGAGTTGAGCCTTTGAAAATCAACTCTTCTGGGACCATGACTATTCTCCCCTCTTACTGCCTTCTGCTCTTTTAACAGTTATCTTCACGTAAGAAAAGTCTTCTGGGGGCACCCAGGAGGATCAATTAAGCACCCGACTCTTGACTTCGCTCAGGTCATGATCTCAGGGTCCTGGGATAGAGCCCCACTCCGACTCCAAGGGCTCAGAGCTGCGTGTGGAGCCTGCGCAAGAGTCTCTCCCTCTGCCCCTCCCCCTCCTTCTCTAAAAATAAATAAATAAGAAAAGTCTTCTGGAAAAAGATCCGCCCTCCCTAATAACTTTAAAAACAAACACTCTGGCTTCTCAAATGTGGAAACTTACACGGGGAATCAGACCAGCTGGCCAAGATGCGGGAAGAAGATACCAAGCACTAAGGGGAAAGAACTCGGAAGTACAATTCCTGACTCCGGGAGAATTACTACTTGGAAGCCCACCTCAGCTTTAATTTCTCAAAGTGGGGCACACCAAGATCCCCACCCCCACTTCTAACTCAGCCTTTACTGGAAGCCTCCATAAGGGCCCCATTTCTCGGCCTCACGATAGATGAGAGCTCCAGATGCCACCATCAGTGAACAAAAGCTACGCCCTTGTTTAAAGTGGACCACCTGCACCTTCCAGGGTCTCCCCGGGGGGCCATCCCCACGAATAAGCCCCTCTGAGCTCTGCTGCTCAATCGCTTCCCTGTAAACAAGAAACTCTATTAGCTATCCAGCAGATTTCCCTTCCCCTAAGAGTAAACGTACTAAACCTGAGGCAAAATGGAAGCTCCCCCAAAGTTGTCCTTATCCAAATAGTCAAGCCAGGCATGGAAATGGGCAACTGGTGGAAAAGCCTGCGGGGAAGAAGAGATGAGAACTTCTGACCACTTGCCACAGTTACAACAATCTACGGGTGCTCATCCCTCCTTCATGTATGGTATCGCTGAGAACGTTTCGTCCCCACCAATAATCCCCACGCCCGTCAGCTAGTACGAACGGGGCAACGTTGTATCCGATGGAGAGAACGCGACCCGCAAATCCCTATCACCACGTCCCTGCGGCGAAATCCGCACGGCGTAGCCGCGCAGCCCTCCCGGCGCCGCCCCCGCCCGGTGCCCGCCTCGTCACGTGGCGCGCCCGCCGCCCCGCCCCGCCTCGCGCAGCCCCTGCAGCCGCCACTGGCCACTCTCACCTGCCAGTCACCTCCCTGCTCCCGGGAAGCGCCGGGTGGGTAAAGAGGACTAGAACCCAAGGCTACCCGCGCCGGGACGAGGTTTATTTTCTGTTACTGGAATTCTTCCGCCTGAACCATCGCAACGCAACACTCTGCCAACCGCGCGTGCGCAGCCCTAGTCTCCGCCCCTTCTTTTCCCGTCATGCTCTGGACCTGAGCTGAGTGGATCTTCCCAGGATTCCGTTTTCCTCAAGTTATGGTTGACTTCTTAAAGAGACCAAGACCCAAGGGTGAAAAGGTTAAAAAAAAAAAAAAAAAAAGAAAGAAAGAAAAGAAAAAAAGGATTTGGGGCAGAAAGTTGGGGGCATTAGCACTATAAATAGTCTGCATTATTCTTTAATTCCCATTTCCAGAAAGATAGCCTACAAAGGAACATTGGAATAAGTAATGGCTGACATTTATTAAGCCAGGGGCTTGCTAAACACTTGGCATGCATCATTCCACTAAATCCTCAGCGCAACTCCCAAGAGGTACAGGTTCATCTCAGAGATGTAAATGAATAGATTAATTAACTTGCTCAAAACCAAGATTTAGTATTTTTCATTCAGAATTGTTTTTTGATTTGTGACTGCTGTGTAATATTCCATTTTATCAATATGTTACAATTTACCTATTATTGATGTACATTTGTGATATTTCCAGGTTTGGGCTATTAGACATAATGCTGCTGTCAACTTTCCCGTCTTTTGTTGCACATATGCTAGGTTTATACGCCGTAATGAACGTACTTCCTATGTATATCTAAAACTTAAGTGGATAACGTAGAAAGTGGTTTTTCAGTGGCACGCCCACCAGCCATCTATGAGAGATCCAATTGCCCCATATCCTTGCCAATAACTACCACTGTACATCTTTTTAATTTCAACCATTCTGATGGGCGTATAGTGGTATCTCATTATGGGTTTTTTGTTTGTTTTGGGCTTTTTAAGATTTTATTTTCAAGTAATTATACAACCAAAATGGGGCCCAAACTCACCACCCAGAGATGAAGAGTCTCTCTTTGCGTGAACTAAGCTAACCAGGTGCCCCCTCATTGTGGTTTTAATTTGCATTTCCCGAATTTCTGATGAGATTGAGCCCGTTTTTATGTTTTTGGATACCTGGATATGCTTTTATGTGTGCCTGTTCAAGTTTCTTACCCATCTTTGTATGGGTCGTCTGCCATTTTATTATGGACATATATTCTAGGTATGAGTCCTTTGTTGAATATATGTATTGTAAATATCTTCTCCCACTCCGTGGCCAGCATTTCCACTTTATTATTGGTGTCTTTAACATACATAAAAGACCTTTATGTTTAGTACTTTTTGTGTCCTGTTAAGAAATGTTTTCCTACCAAAGATCCTAATTAATTTCTGGGATTGTAATTACTTTGTCTTTCTCATTTAGCTCTGCAATCTACTTGAAGTGGGGATTTGTGTATGGTGTGAGGTAAGTCAGGTTTCATTTTTCACATGTGAATGTTAAATTGATTAAGTATTATTTTCGAAAGTTTGTCCTTTCCCCTATTGCTCCATATTGTTGCCTATGCATAAATAAGTTGTCTATAAATGTGTGGATTTACTTCAGGACTATATAATCTATTTATTTTATCTCTCCTTATGGAAATATCACATTGTCTTAATTTCTGTAACAGCATTATAGTAAATCTTGGTATCTGGTAAAATTAAGTCTTCCTTCCCATTATGTTCTTCAAGATTGTCTTGGCTCTTCTTGGTCCATTGCATATTCATATAAATTTTATTTTTTTAAGATTTTATTTATTTATTTGACAGAGATCACAAGTAGGCAAAGAGTCAGGCAGAGAGAGAGAGGGGGGAAGCAGGCTCCCCACTGAGCAGAGAGCCTGATGCAGGGCTCGATCCCAGGACTGGAGATCATGACCTGAGCCGAAGGCAGAGGCTTAACCCGCTGAGCCACCCAGGTGCCCCATATAAATTTTATTTTTTTAAGATTTTATTTTTAAATAATCTCTATACCCAATGTGGGGTTCGAGCTCAGAACCCTGAGATCAAGAGTCATCTGCTTTACTGACTGAGCCAGCCAGGTGACCCCCATATAAATTTTAGGTTCTGCTCGCCAAATGTGACCAAATTTTCCTCATATATTTTAGACTGAGCCAGAATTTTGTTTAGTATTGCACTGAAGCTATAGCTCTATCTTGGAGAATTGGTATTTGAGATATGGTGACCTCAGGAAACATAATTAATTAAGATGAGGTCATATTGGAGTAAAGTTGACCCTTAATAACTCATGTCCTTATAAAGAAAGGAGACATAGAGTCAGACACTTGTGGAAAGGACACCAGGTGACAATTGAGGCAGAAATTGAAGTAATGCAGCTGCAAGCCAAGGAATGCCGAGGATTAATGGTAAATACCAGAAGCTAGAAGAGGCAAGAAGGACTCTCCCATTCAGATTTCAGAGAGAAGAAGGCTCCGCTGATACCTTGATTTTAGACTTCAAGCCTCCAGAACTGTAAGACAATAAATTTCTGTTTGTAGCACTTTCTTACAGCAGGCCTAGGAAACTAATATGGTTGAATCTTCCAATCCATGAAAATAGTATATCTCTCCATTTATTTCTGTAATTTTTCTTGATAATGTTTTACAATTTTTAAGTATAGAGATTGCACATCTTTTTTAGATTTATTCTAGATCTTTGATAATTTATGGGGTTTTTAAAAGATTTACCCATTTATATGAAGAGAGAGTGGGGGGAGGGGCAGAAGGAGAGAATCTCCAGGCAGACTCCCTGCTGAGTGTGGAGCCCAATGCAGGGCTTGATCCCACACCCATGAGACCTGAGCTGAAACCAAGAGTCAGATATCCAACTGACTGAGTCACCCAGGTACCCCTTTTATGGTATTTTAAAGGCTAAAATTTCATTTTCTAATTGTTTATTTCCAGTATAAATTTAGAAATATAATAAACTTTTCTATGCTGGTTTTGAAGCCAGCACCCTTGCTAAATTCATTTATTAATTCTAATAGTTTATCCATATTTGTAAAAATGTTCTAAGTTTTCAACTATATAGAAAATAATGACAAATTTATCTCTTCCTTTCTAAGCATATAATTTTTATCCCATTTTCTTGCCTTAATGGAAATTGTGATATTGGGCATCTGTATCTTCTTCCTGCTGTGTTGTTTTCAATATAAAATCATCAAATATTAAATTTGCTTTAGAATTTTTGGATTAAATATGGAAAATTCTTTGCAACTTCTTTCATCAAGAGAGGGAATCTGTTTCCTTATCCCTTGTTTCTTGGTTGGCTTTGTGACTTATTTTGTTTGATAGAATGTGGCAGAAGGGATATCCTATAAATTCCCAAACGTAGGCTCAATAATCTTTGCAGCTTCTGCTTTGACTTTCTTGGAACACTCTCACCACCATGTCAAGATTAGATGGGTTAAACTACTGAATGATGAAAAAAATCATGTGCAGAGAGTACCCAGATAGCAAGCACCAAAGCCCCATACATATGAGTGGAACCATTGTAGATCCTCCAGGTTGATAGATGACTGCAGCCTCATGAGTGAGCCCGGGCAAGATAAGCAGAAGAATTACCCAGCTAAGCCCAAATTATAGAGTCATGAATGAATAAACAGTTCTTATCATAAGCTAGTAAGTTTGGGGTGCTTTGTTATTTAGCAATAGATAACTGTTACAGGATTGATATCTAGAAATGGAGTACTGCCATAACTGAAATCTAAAACATGTGATATTGACTTTGGGACCAGGCAGCCAGCAGAGTCTAAAAGGACAAGGAGTCTGTTAGTGGAGGCCAGAACATCAGTGAGGAAATTGTTACTGGAGGATGGAGGAAGTCTAACCAGTGCAAGGCAGCAGCAAAATCTTTTGCAGCACTGCCACCTATAATAACATGGAAGATAGAAAATGTAAATTGTGAACTTGTAGATCTGGCTTAGATTTCTGGGCAGAATATATAAAAGCGTTGATTTAGGGGCATCTGGGTGGCTCAGTGGGTTGAGCCTCTGCCTTCAGCTCGGGTCATGATCTCAGGGTTCTGGGACCGAGCCCCGAGTTGGGCTCTCCCTTCAGCGGGGAGCCTGCTTCCCCTCTCTCTCTCTGCCTAGCTCTCTGCCTACTTGTGATCTCTGTCTGTCAAATAAATAAATTAAAAATCTTTTAAAAAGTGTTGATTTATTTTAGTCATCTATGATAAAGCTTTGCAAAAGATAAGTTAAAGAAGGAATTTTGTTTTCAAGCAGAAATTAGACAAAATATAAAGTGTCCAAGACAGTCTCTCCAGCTAGCAAAATATCATCAAAATAAACAAATCTCAGAAAAAATATCACATATAGGACATTACAGGTAAAATGTGGCCTCAAGGTCAAGATCAACTCAAGAGTGCAGCTGTAAGACCTTGAAAGGAGTTAAATGGTACCTCATAGACCTTTTCATCTAGACAGAAGGACTTCTAAGAAACACAAGGGCATTGTCCCATAGCAATCTGACACACTCAGAGTAGAGAGAGTTCTGTCTCAGAAAGAAGAATGGAGGTGGTTTGGGGGGCACAGAGTGAATCCCCATAAGATCCACAAAGTTTTTAAGGAAAGCATTTGGGCAAAACCAAAACCTTAGACTTTAAGGATTATGGACAGTTTGAAATGAAAAAGATATCTATAGAAGCTGAGAAAGCTACTCAGCTGCAAATATGGACCATTTCTTATGGAAAATAAAGGTTTCTCAGAGAAGAAAGCCATGAGCCCAGAGGGAAGAACCAAAATCCTCTGGAGAAAATTGATTATGAGGCCATTCCCATGGAACAAAACAATCAAAGAATGTCCTTGTCCTTGGAGTAGGAGAATCTGACAACAGGTGCCCAGGTAGTGAATTACTTTGGATCGATGACTGTTATATGCTTTCTGTTCTTCTTGAACAGAAGCATTCATTGGAGTCACAATGTCTCTCTATCATCAGTGTTTTTGGTGTGTGGGGAGCAGAGAGCAAGGGGAACAGATAACTTGTTTTTTTAGTAAAGAGGCCTTTGGATTGGAAAAGTTGCACCTGAGCAAAGGCAGTCAATGAACTATACTAGAGGAATAGTTTCTTCTTCATAGGCCTGATTTAGATGGTGAGATCCTGGGCTTTGATCCAATGCCATAATGATTTGAGGCTTTCAGTTGAGAAAGTGACTTTATTTTGATTGGGAAAGACATCAGTTGTTACGTCCAGAAGGCAAACTGTAAGAGATGGTTTCCAAAGAGGGCCACTAACAATTCCTCCTATCTCTGTATGTGTATGAGTTTTTTACTAGCAAGAAGTGGAGTCAGTTTCCCTGCCACTTGAATCTGGGCTGCCCTGTCAAATTACTTTGACCAACAAATTGCAGGGGAGTGACAGTGTGACAGTCATAGGCGTAGGCTCTAAGAGAACTGGCAGCTTCTGCCTTTGCTCTCTTGGAGCCACCATCATGTAAACAGTTGTGGCCATCATATTAGAAAGACCACGTAGAGAGAAGGAGAGACATCCCTGAGCTTCCCTGCCAAGGTCCCAGGGATGTGGGTGAAGTTATCTTAAGTACGCCAGCCATATTCCTAGCTGAAAAAGTCAACATACCATGGGGCAGAAGAACTCCCCAGCTGGGCTCAACCAATCACAGAATCATGAGAAATAACAAATTGTTGCTTTAAGCCACAATGCTTTGGAGTGGTTTGCTATAATACAATAGAAAACTGACACACTAAAATAGTTTACATCTTTTGGTTTGATATTATTAGGAATTCCCTCTGGGTTCTCCTATGTTTTGTTTCAAGAATCCTTATTGTATCCTTCTATTTCAAATTCCCAGTTGTAATATTATGACATGTTTACAGTACAGATTTATGACCATTCTTTCTTTTCCTCTCCCTTTCTTCCACCTTGACAACTAATTAGAGTATTTTAATTATTTTTCTCAGATAAAGTTATAGATGATATATTTTTTAAATCCCTGTGTGTTGAAGACTATTTTTATAACAAAGAAACCCCAAAACTCTACCTCAAATAAACTAAAGTTTAGGGGCACCTGGGTGGCTCAGTCAGTAAAGCATCTGCCATTGGCTCAGGTCATGAGCCCAGGGTCCTATGATTGAGCCCCACATCAGGTTCCCTGCTCAGCATGGAGCCTGTTCTCCCTCTGCCCTCCCCCCCTCACTTATGCACCCTCACTCAAATAAATAAATAAAATCTTTAAAAAATAAAATAAAAAACAAATTCAAGTTCATCGTCCATATTGCCATTCAAGGCACATGCTCTAGGTCATTAGTGGTTGTGCTTCTACATCACCATTTATGAACAGGGGATTCTCCCATCTTGTTCCTCCATCACTGAAACCCAGTTGCAGGCCCATCTTCCTGGGAGTATGGAGGAAGCACACATAAGTCTTAAATTGCCAGGCTCAAAAATGCCACATAAAACTCTGAGTCCATACTATTAGAGGCTCTTGTCCACACAACCATGTGTAACAGCAGTGAGGTGAGGGGAGGGTGTGGTGAAGAGAGAATAGTGTTGTGTTCCATCTAATTATAATCCCACAGTAAAAATGACATATTTGGTTATGAGGTGCTGCCAAGTCAAAGCCAGAGTTGCTGGGAAGTGATAGGCAGCTCTCCAGCTCAAGAGCACAGTGCAGGTAGGTAAGTAGTAAGTGCAGAAAATCCTAACCGAAATATGAAAATGAACATTTACTTACAAAGGAAAGAGAATTAGACTAGCTTTGGCCTTCTCATCTGCAATACTATGACAGAAACTAAAATCCAAGAATGTTACACATGGCCAAGACTGTCAGGGCCAACTAATGACATTCCTGGAAAGACTGTGCAAGGTAGGGCACCTGGGTGGCTCAGTGGGTTAAAGCCTCTGCCTTCGGCTCAGGTCATGATCCCAGGGTCCTGGGATGGAGGCCCGCATCGAGCTCTCTGCTCAGCAGGGAGCCTGCTTCCTCCTCTCTCTCTCTCTCTCTCTCTGTCTGCCTCTCTGCCTACTTGCGATCTCTGTCAAATAAGTAAATAAAATCTTTTAAAAAAAAAAGACTGTGCAAGGTATAATGTAGATTGCTAACTTTCTAGTGAATTTCAGTCTTTTTTTTTTATTTAGAGATTTTATTGATTTGAGAGAGACAGAGATAGTGAGAGAGAGCACAAGGGAGAAGAGGGGAAGCAGGGAGCCCGACTCGGGACTCCATCCCAGGGCTCCGATATCAGGACCTGAGCCAAAAGTGGACGCTTCAGGACCAACTGAACCACCCAAGCGCCTCGGTCTTTTCTTCTTTTGTGATTAATTCTATCCATCATAGGCAGGCCAAGCTTTCTGTGCCTCTCCCCTTCTCAGAATTGCCTGGCCAATCCCAAGAAGAGGAAGCCCATAGCTTCCCTGGGCCTGTGGGCAGTGGAGGAGGTGTGTATAAATTTGGGCCAGTGAGTGTTTATTTAGTGATGAGGTTAGGTTTTAACGTGCTTATCTGTGAAAAACATATGAAGATAAATATTTATAGCAATGTGCATATACAGGCAAGAGTTTATGTAAGTTTTATGTGATTTAAATTACTGTAAATATGAATGTGCATGTACAAGAAAGCGATAGGAGTTGGGAGTTGATTAGGCCATGCCATTATTCTGAGTGGCCTCCGGATGACCTTGACCAAGTCTAGATAGACAGGCAGGTTTCCGAGCGCTGTAGCTTTCTGTGCCTCTCCCCTTTCTGAGAAGGGGAGAGGCACAGATACCAGCCCTGTATCCTCCCACAATCTCATATTTCAGAGGTGGAAAGCCCGTTAGTGGTAATATAGCCTGAGGCTTGCACTGTTCTTGAATCCCGGTTACAGCACTGCAGAGGAAATCTTCAGTCTCTGCACACCTTTCAAGACAGAGTTAACTCCTCCCTGGCAGCTCCTTTGACAGTGGACAACTCTGCCTCCGGAGAGGTTGTGATCATAAATCCTGGCTGAGCCCTAGGAAGGGAGTCCTTTCTCCTTCTGTCCTCACCCCCACTTATATAATTCAGCTGTGGGGTACCACCCTTCCTTTCTCAATCACGGTGCCTAAAGTTACCAGGTATTATTGAGCCAGAGCTGGTACTAAGCACTAGAGACATAGAGATGAATGAGTTAAACCTTAGCTTTTAAAGTTCATGTGCTAGAAGGGCAGCGGACATGGAAAGACTATCAACAAGAATTAGAAGGCGTTGAGTAACTGGGTGGGGGAAGAAGAGAGGTGGCTTTCAGGAGAGACTCCCTGCAGGAGGGAAGACACCTGAGCTGAGTCAGAGACAGAGTCAGGCCTAGGAAGCCTGCAGTCAGTACTGTCTCTTCTACCTTCACACTCTCCAGCTGCATCCCTAGCTCCCCACTCTCATCTCCTGCTAACCCTAGAAACCCAGTGAGGAGAAAACTGGCTTAGACATCCCTGAGGCCCGAGTCAGCCTCACACAGTTCCAGGAGGTGCTAAGGGTGGGAGGGGCCATCGTGTGAACGCAGCAGTCCTCTAACTGCCCGGTGGGGCCCAGCCCTGTGTCTCATTCCCCTCTGGGAGAGGCTCAAAAGGAGGGGATAGGCCCCTAGCTCAGAAAGAGAGATTTACAGGTTGGCATGCTAACCCAAGAGGCAGCCTATGCCCTGGCACTGGTGAAGGTCTAGACCCCTAGATCAGAGAATAAGAAAGACCGTGGGCCTGGCCTGGCTGACCAGCTCTTGCTCCAAGGGCCCCTACTATGGGCTTAGGACTCCTCACTACAGCTCTTTGGCAGCTCTGGCAGGTATAAGTGTGTTAGCACCCTGGAGACTATGGACTCTATGGTTACTCCTTGAACTCTATGGTTGCATAGCCCAGCTCAACACTTATCATAGATTCTCAGACTAGAGAAGGCTCTGGTGCACTAAGGAAGAAGGAAGGAAGGAAGCAAATGACTTCCTTCTGTAGCAGGCATGACACAGGATGCTTCACACGGATTAATAATACTTTGATACCACAAAATCTGTTTTAGCATGGTCATAAGAGAGGATACACATCAAACAGTTAACACTTATCTGCAATGGGTAGAATATTAGAAGACTTTGTTTCAGTGTTTTATACAATAATGTATTATCAGAAATAAAATTTTTCTAGCAGCCAGAACATCTGATTATTAAGATATATATCCTATGTCCCATTTTTTTTTAATGTAAGGCATCAATCATTAACATTAAAATACTGACTTCTGCTCACCCTTTCATTCTTCCCCTGCTGAGGCGGTGACTTCTCTAAATGAAGAGTTTGGAAGGAGAAATTTTGTGCAGTCCAGTCTCTTCTGCTATTCTTTCTACATGGAAGCTGGTTGTCAACAGGGAACTACTTTCCTTGGCTCTTTTCTGCCTTAAGTCGCATAGGGGCAGGCCTGCCATGTGAGGAGTCTCTATCTTCCAAGCTAGCCTTTTCCATTAATGAAGGTGCTATACACCTTTATTTTCCATTTCCTGAATCTCATTTCTCAATTGGCTTAAAAGTTAGTGGGTAAGAGGAATTCTAATTTTTGGACCCCTTCAAACTCCCCTTAGTACAATGGAAAGAACACTGAATCAGGAGATATAAAGTCAAGTTAGTAATCCTAGGTCTGCCACTTAGGAGTTGTGCCCTAGGGCAAATCACGTACCACTTAAGACCTCAGTTTCTTACCTGATGAAGGAGTCTACATTCTTGATTATAAGCAACAGAAACTGGATCTGATTATTTTTTTATTTTAGTTCCAGTATAGTTAATATACAGTGCTATGTTATTTTCAGGTGTACAATATAGTGATTCATCAGTTCCATATATTATTCAGTGCTCATCAAGGTAAGTATACTCCTCCTCCTCCTCCTCTTCTTCTTCTCCTCCTCCTCCTCCTCCTCCTCCTCCTCCTTCTTCTTCTTCTTCTTCTTCTTCTCCTCCTCCCCCTCTCCCCTCCCTCCCTCTCTGCTCCTTCCCCTCCTTCTCCCCCCTCCCTTCCCCTCCTCCTCCTCCACTTCCTCCTTTTTCTTCTTTCTTCTTCCTCTTCTTTTGTGGTGGCTCCACACCCAACATGGGGCTTGATTTATGACCCCAAGATCGAGAGTCACATGCTCTAATGACTAAGCCAACCAGACACCCAAGCTCTGGTTGTTTTAAGCTAAAAAAGGAAAGATATCGTGGCTTACAAAATGGTGAGAAGCTCTAAGAAAAGGTATGGACAATAGACAAAATGAAGGACCTCCCAAGATCTGTCAGCAAGAATAGCTTGATCCATGCCACAGATATTGCTAAAGTAAACTTTATGCCAAACATTCTGTCTTCAAGTCTGGGTAAGCTAAATACTAAGATAACCTCCCAAATTATAGAGGTTCTACACTGTGAAAGTTTATTTCTGTTTCACACAGTAGTCCAACATGGGTGCTCCAAGTCTAGAGGCTTTTCTGGGCAGCTCTCCTCCAGGTATTATCTCAGAGACCCATAATTCTTCCATTTTGTGTTCCTGTTCTCTTTTATCTCTGTAGAGTCTTCTCCGTTCAGCCAATGGTTGGGGAAAGAGAGGGCAAAGATCACATTTGGGATGTTTATATAGGTCAAGCCTACATATTGAGCATTGTTTCTATCTATGTTCCATTGTCCAGAACTCGAGTCACATAGCTGCACCTAACTTCAAGGAAAATATAGTATATCTGTATGCCCAGGAGGATAAGAAAATGGGTTTTGATGAACATTTGACAACTCTGTCACAGCATCACTTGAACAGGATTCAAAGTTCTAAGAATGATCTCTGATTGGCCAAGTTTTGGTTACATGCTTTGCTACTGGCCATATCAGGAAGAAAATATGGAAAGAATCTATCCCTCTCTATTTCTGCTGTGAGGGGAAACAAACAGAAATCGTCCTCACAGTGGAGAATTACCCTAAAAGGGAGATCAGGATGCTTATAAACAAGGGGAGAGTTGGGTACTAGACAGCCAAAACTGACAAATGTCTGGTATATCTATAACCAGCATGGATTACGCAATAAGGTCTCTAAAGGCTTTTCCAGCTTTAATAGTTTATAATTCAGATGCAAGAACTAAAAAAATATATAGATGTCCAAAGATTTCTATTGAGAGCAAAATAATTCGTAGAACAAGATAATAAATGTCAATGCATGGGACAACATTAATGCTCAATGGAACCATATAGTCTAAAAAAAAGTATGATTCAGTAACATAACATGTTCAAATGGAAAATAGCACTGCAAGGTCATGACCTTGAGTTTCTTTTCCAAGTTTGTCACTACTAAAAGAGGTCTAACAGCAGCTCTAATATTTTGGCTCCACATTTACTCTCATGTATATCCTTAACACCTAAATTTTATTTTTAGTGGTTTTATCCATCAAAATTATCTGGAACTCATTGCAGAGTAGCTGATTATATGGGACAGGAGAAAAAAATTAGTATGACTTTAGCACATTCTGTTATAACAAGAAAGAAGGGATGTTTAGAGGATGTCAGGGGCAGAGCTAAAAGGACAAAGCCTAGAGATGTACCCACTGGTGAAGTTGTAATAATTTAATTTTAAAATGTCATAGTCAGAGTGAATTAGAGTAAGTCAAATCTACAAAGCCTATGCATTCATACTAAGACTCAAATGAGAGAAGTAAACAAAAAATATAGCTTTAAATAAACAAAAAAAATTATTTTTTTAAATATTTTTATTTATTTATTTGACAGACAGAGATCACAAGCAGGCAGAGAGGCAGGCCAGGAGCAGGGGGCGGGGAGCAGGCTCCCCTGGGATCGTAACCTGAGCCGAAGACAGAGGCTTTAATCCACTGAGCCATCCAGGTGTCCCTAAACAAAAAAAAAATTTAATACAATAGAAGGATGAATACAGTATATGTTTAATAATGAGTTATATGTGTGTCTTTAAGTGTACAGCTATGGATGCACATTTTTTTTTCTTCTGTAAAGGGTGTAGGGTGTGTTGATTTAAATATAGCCAGATATAGGGATGCCTGGGTGGTTCAGTTGGTTAAGCATCTGCCTTCGGCTCAGGTCATGATCCAGGGTCCTGGGATCAAGTCTCACATCCGGCTCCCTGCTCACTGGGGAGCCTGCTTCTCCCTCTGCCTGCCACTCCCCCTGCTTGTGCGCTCTCTCTCTCTCTCTTTCTGTCTCTCTGGCAAATAAATAAAATCTTTCAAAAATAAATATATCCACATATTGTTTGCCTGTATTTATGTTTCATATATGAGCAAGCGGATAAAAAGGAACCAAAAGGTAGGAGGAAGGAGCCATCAACACTAGTAATTTTGCAGAATTATCACAGCTAGATAGAAGGGGAGTCTGTCAATTATTCAGCACCAGATTTACAATAAGCAGGTAAAAATAGAGTTGAACAGATATTCTGAGAATGAGAAGGGTAAATCAATCTTCCATCTCTCAGGAGATAAAACAACTAAATGACCCTACTAATTATAACAAAATACTGGTAAGAAATACATAAGTTTTTAAGCAGATTGACATTATATAATGGCAAGATGATTGATTAGGGACTATTCATCATGCAAAACTTAGAGCATACATCATTTCCAAGACAGACACTAAGTTTCAAAAATTAAAAGCCATAAAGAAGACAGAGAATTACAAATCCTGTAGTACTTAAAAACATTTATTATTACAGGGGCACCTGGGTGGCTCAGTGGGTTAAGCCTCTGCCTTCAGCTCAGGTCAAGATCTCTGGGTCCTGGGATCGAGCCCCGCATTGGACTCTCTGCTCGGCAGGGAGCCTGCTTCCCCTCTCTCTCTGCCTGCCTCTTTGCCTGCTTGTGATATCTCTCAGTGACAAATGAATAAATGAAGTCTTTAAAAAAAAAAAACTTTTACAAAAGGGTTAACAAATGGTCTAAATTCCCTTGGCCAACAAAACTAGGTTTGTTTTTTTTTTAAGATTTTATTTATTTTTCTGACAGACAGAGATCATAAGTAGGCAGAGAGAGTCAGGTAAAGAGAAGAGGAAGCAGGCTCCCCACTGCGCAGAGAGCCCAATGCGGGGCTCGATCCCAGGACCCTGAGACCAGGACCTGAGCCGAAGGCAGAGGCTTTAATCCACTGAGCCACCCAGGCACCACAAAACTAGGTTTTATATCCTAACCAAGAGAGAATTAGTTGATATCACAGATTCTGGAACTTCAACTGACCTAAAGTTGTATTTCTTTTCCTACTGGATTTGATAAGATTTCTGAAATCCTAGAAAATAATCAAAATGCTACTACTAAACCTTAAGAAGATACCAAAGTAAATATAGGTATAATCTTAAGAGGTATAAAAGCAGTACAGAGGTAATGCAGTAATATTCAATCCATGGCATTGAATAGGTTTAGATACAAATGTAGTTGATTTTGTAAATTTTTAATTTGCGTGTACTTTGCTGATGTTTAAGGCATATGAGATATTCAAAAGTATCAACCATATTAAATTTGTAATTCCAGCTTAAATTGTTTAAGGGAATTAAGTT
Organism: Mellivora capensis; assembly: GCA_004024625.1. NCBI lineage: Eukaryota > Metazoa > Chordata > Mammalia > Carnivora > Mustelidae > Mellivora > Mellivora capensis. The sequence goes on along the minus strand of PISX010006544.1, from coordinate 6,831 downwards.
AATCAAAGTGTATTACATGTTAAATAATCAAGAAAAATTATTTCAACACTTCATTTATTAAAAATATGATTTTGGGGTGCCTGGTGGCTCAGTCGGTTAAAGCATCTGACTTTTGTTTCAGCTCAGGTCATGATATCAAGGTTGTGGGATGGAGCTCCATGTTAGGCTCTGCACTCAGCGGGGAGTCTGCTTCTCCCTCTCCCTCTGCCCTTCCCTCCCCCTCTCTCTCAAATAAATATCTTTTAAAAAAAGAAATATGATTTTGTAAATTGGACATTAAACAACAAATAGCTGTGAGTATCCTCCAGGCAAAAAAGCCCCCTATACGTGAAAAATACTGAGTCATAGGCACAAAGTAGAGGATGTGTTTTAACTACTACTTTCTAGGAAGAAGGGAAAGTAATAAATGGGAGACTAGAACAAGGGGTTGGTTGAAAGAATTTTGTTAATTGTGTCACATACATTTTCTGAGAAGAACACACAACCAAACAGATAATTAGTCTACAGCATGGTGAATATTACAGAAGGGATGCTCTGGGAGCAAAAAACAAAGAAAAGTTAACCCAACCTGTGCATCTGTTACTTACCAGGCATAGTAGAATACTATGTAATTGCCTAGATGTTTGTAACCGAGTATCATGGAAACCTCATACCAGTTCTAATTCCAAAGCTTTTTCACAAGGTGGGGAAACCAGATTAAGCCTAAAATGTCTCCATGGCTAGGATCTAGACATTTTCTCCAGCCCTACCTAATTGATAGGACAGCCAAGAAGTCTGTTTGCCAAGGGACTTCTGGAAGAGAACTGAGGTGAAGGGAAAGAATAAGCCATCAGGACAAGCCTGGTGCAGTAATGAAGCATCAGGAACAGAGGAGAGGCAGCTGAACAGAGTACAGCATCTGCCACTTGGATCTGGTTCAGCCTCGGCTCCAATGCTGTCATGTCTAAAGAAAGGGAGAGACAGGGGAAGAATGAGGTCTTAAGAACACTCAAGAAAGCAAAAATCAAAACTTGAAATATCAGGGTTTTTTTTTTAAGATTTTATTTATTTATTTGACATACAGAGACTACAAGTAGACAGAGAGGAAGGCAGAGAGAGGAAGGGAAGCAGGCTCCCCGCTGAGCAGAGAGCCCAATGCGGGGCTCGATCCCAGAACCCTGGGGTCCCAGGATCGAGTCCCACATTGGGCTCCCTGCTCAGTGGGGAGTCTGCCTCTCCCCCTGACCCTGCCCCCTCTCATGCTTTCTCTCATTCTCTCTCAAATAAATAAATAAAATCTTTTTTTAGAAAAAAGTCATAGAGCCTACCAAGCTGGCACAAATATAAATTCAAGTTCCTCAGCCTCCTGGACTAACAATATTGTCTAGAAACCCTCCCATGCCTCTTTTGTCAGTTCTGTCTTCCATTCTTCACAATGGCTATTCAGAGTTTCTTCTTTCTCTTCAAATCTCTGACCCTGTCACTTCACTCACAGAAGATGACCTGACCTCTTATTTTCATAGAGAAAATACAAGCAGTTAAATAAGAACTTCCTCAGTTACTGGCACCAAACACACTGTTTTCTACAATTAAACCTACCATTCTTTCTTTCCTTTAATTACAAAGGAGAGTCTCTTTGTCACAGCCACATGCCTCTTAGAAGAGCTGACCACACTCCCTGTTTTCATTTCTTCCTATCACATCCACTCCTCAATCCACTGCTGTCTGGCTTCTGCCTTCTACAGGAATCACTCTTGGTGAATTCACTAACGACTTTGTTGCTAAATCCTATGGCTATTTATCAGTCCTTATTTCGTCAATCAATGGCATTGCTACTATTGACCTCATTGCCTCTTTTTTTTTAAGATTTTTATTTATTTGAGAAAAAGAGTAAGAGGGTACACACATGCATAAGCAGGGGGTGGGGGGCAGAGACAGAGTATTTCAAGGAGACTGCATCCTAAGCACGGGGCCTGACAAGGGGCTCAATCTCACAACCATGAGATCATGACCCTGAGATCACGACCTAAGCTGAAACCAAAGACCCTTAACTGACTCAGCCATACAGGTTCCCTGACCTCATCCTCTCTTAAACCCCAACACTTGGCTTTGTGATACCATATTCTCCAAGTTTTCCTTCTATAGCCTTAGCCATTTCTTTTTAGTCCCTTTCTTATGTTCCCATATCTATGCTAATTGATTAATTATCAATGTTCCTCAAGGTTTCCCTCTTTGGCCTTCTTGTCACCTCATTCTACCCACAATGATGATTATACCCATGATTATATATGGGTATAATCATCAACTCTGTGTGAAAAACCACAACTCCTGGGGCACCTGAGTGGCTCAGTGGGTTAAAGCCTCTGCCTTCAGCTCAGGTCATGATCCCGGGGTCCTGGGATCTTCTGTCAAATTAATTAATTAATTAATTTTTTAAAAAAACACAACTCCTTCAGATATTTCTTCTGAACTGTTAGCCAATGGCCTATTAAATATTTCCCTTTGGGTATTCCACGACATCTTAGACTCAACATTTCTAAAATTGAACCCAGGTGTGCCTGGGTGACTCAGTTGGTTAAGCATCTGCCTTCAGCTCGGGTCATGATCCCAGGGTCCTGGGCTCCATATTTGAGCTCCATATTGGGCTCCCTACTCAGTGGAGAGGTGGAGAGTCTGCTTCTTCCTCTGCCTCTGCCCCCCGCCTTGTGCTTGCACTCTCTCTGTCACACACTCATCTCTCAAATAAATAAAATCTTTTTAAAAAATGAAATTGAACCCATTATTTGTCCCAGTGCCACACTCCTTCAATTGCTCGGCCTCCCCCTTCCTATGTTCCCTATCTCTTGGAATAAAACCACCATCCACCAGGATGTGAAAATGAGAAATAGAAACAAAGATATTCTGAAGCAGAAAGGATACATGCACATATCCATTCATTAAACAGACATTTATCAAGTGACTCGCTGCCCAGTATTGTGTTAAGTATGAGATGAATTGTGAGAGACAAAGACCTACAGTTCCAGAAACAGAAAGTATATGTCAGACAGAGATGCAGAGAAAGACCTATACAGAAAGTTTCATTTTAATTTGTTTGATAACCAGAAAAAAAGTGTGTGTGTGTATATATATATATATATGTATATATATATACACAGATTTCAAATAATTGTCCTGAGACAGGATGTTACACATGATTTGGGTGCTTTTTAAAATTTTTCTTTAGCTTAGGGATGTCTGGGTGGCTTAGCGTCTGCCTTAAGCGTCTGCCTTCGGCTCAAGTCATGATCCCAGGGTTCTAGAATCAGGACTCCCATTGGGCTTCTTGCTCACTTGGGAGCCTGCTTCTCCCTCTCCCTCTGCCTGATACTCCCCCTGCCTGTGTATGTTCTCTCTCTCTCCCTCTCTCCAACAAATAAATAAATCTTTCTTTAAAAATAAGAACGAAATTTTTTCTTTAGCTTAAAGAACCTTGAGGAGGGAAAAGGGCTAATCAAGGAGACAGACTTATGACTCACTCTTATTCTCACTACTGCAGATTGTTATTGGCAGTTAGCTGTGTATTTACTATCTGGTGAAAATCTCATACTATTATTTTGGATTATTCTTTGACTCTTTATTTTTTTCAATAAATTTATGGGACTTTTTTCCACTATAAAAGAGATACAGGTTATGAATGGTGGGAAATATGTAAGAAGCCTTTTGCGGGACACACAGAATACAAAGAATGAAGTTGTGGGATTAGTTCTCATTCTTTCTGAACTCCTACCCTTGCACCCAAAGCAGGATATTCTTAATATTTAGTTGTTTTCCTAAGGGTATGAATGCCATTGATTATGGATGAGCTCCTGGGGAATTTTAGGACTATGGTGTGACTGTGTTGGGCCTCTCTCTTCAGATACTTATTCAAAATTGATAAGTCAAGGAACTAAGTAGGGGTCTGATGCTTCATCCAGAAGTAACAGGGATGAATTTTAGGGCATATTCAGATATGGAGAAAATAACATTTATTTTCTCATAATGAACTTAAATCCAAATCTGAAGTCTAACGCTGGCAGAAAACTTAATGTCATTATTGGCATTCCCAAGAAGAATTCCACCAGAGGTATGTATATGTGCTAAGGTGGGTCTTATCCACCATTAAAGCATCAGGGAGGCACTGCAGCGATTGGCTCAATAGTCCAGATTGGTTATCACAGAGATGGCCATTGCCTCAGTCTGCATGTTCTCAACAGGACCCATGGCTTAGAGCATGAGCATCTTCATCGATGATAAAACTCCTTATGCTCATTGTCCAGCACTCTCCCCACAGTGCTGTCAAAGAACATGGTGCAGGTTCCCTCAAATCACACAGCTATAGACCTTTGCCCCCTTCCTAGCCTTCTGAGATCTTTTTTTTTTCATTTTTTAAAAGATTTTATTTACTTGACAGAGAGAAAGCACAAGCAGGGGGAGCAGCAGGCAGAGGGAAAGGGAGAAGCAGAAAGAGGGAGAAGGGGCAGAGGGAGAAGCAGGCTCTCTGCAAAGCAGGGAGCTGGATGTGGGACTCAATCCCAGGACCCTGCGATCCTGACTTGAGCCAAAGGCAGATGCTTAACTGTCTGAGCCACCCAGGCACCTCCTTCTGAAATCTTTTCTTCCTTGGTTTTCTCTAAGGCACTTCCCTGTCTCCTTAATCCCCAACCCATACACACACACACACTCACTCTCTCTCTCTCTCTCTCTCTCTCTCTCTCCCTGGATATTTTCATAACCTTTTCAATCAGGTTGAATTTTTACAAAATGTAAGACAACTCTTGACTTCTAATAGCTTCTGCTTTAGTTCCTACCAAAATCCCTCTGAAAAAGATGCAAGGGAGAAGTATACAACAATACAAATTAATGTCTCAAAAATTAGGTAACTGCCCCATGAATAAGCAGTTTTCACAGTCAGTGCTGGTCCTCACCTGGGACAAAAATTCAATCTTTTTAATCATTTTTTTTTCTTGGTCCTATTATCAGAAGCAGGGATGTGCACTCAGTGTTCCAGTTCTCCTTAAGTTGTTACACAAAGGCTGGGGTTTATCTCTCAATGATATCTTTTATTTGTACAAGTCATTCATTTATTAGAAACAAGTGTCTACACATCTTAAAGACTCAACTGCTTTATCTTTTTTAGACAAACTCATGTTAACTTAGAAAATAAGACACATTTGTTGTCAGCAGTTGCTCATGGATACATTTACTGGACAAGACTTTGGCTGCAAGTGACAGAAAACCAAATCAAAGTAGGTTAAGTACAAAGACAATCTATTGATTGGGGTACCTGGGTGTCTCAGTCAGTTAAGTGGCCGATTTGATTTCGGCTCAAGTCATGATCTCAGGATCCTGGGATCCACACTCAGGGGAGTCTGCTTGAGGGATTCTCTCTCTCTCACTTTCCCTCTTCCCGTCCTCTCCCCAACTCACATTCACTGCCCCCTCTCTAAAATAAATAAAACTAAAAAAGAGAGAGAGAACCTACTGGCTTATATAATTTGGAAGTTCCAAGAGTTGGACATCATAAATGGATCGATCAGGGAGGGAAGGCGTCAAAATTATTATTATATGACCTAGACTGGAATCAGAGTACTCCATCTTCCAGTATTGTGATTTAGGTCAGTGATGGTCATTTGATACTCAGCACCTCACTGGGATTTTTTTCTCCTACCCTATCAAGAAATACACTTCTATATCCAGTGAAAATATTCTTCAGAAGTGGAGGTAAAATAAAGACATTATTAGAGAAGGAAAACCAAAAGAATTTCTTGGCAACAGTCTTGCTCTAAAAGAATTGCTAAAGAAAGTTCTTCAGATAGAAGAGGAATGATCCATGAAGGAAAAAGGGAACATCAAGAATGAAAGAAGAACAGAAATGGTAAATATCTGAGTAAATATAATACACTATTCTCTTGAGTTCTTTTAAAAACATTTACTATTGACAGTAAAAGTTATTAACACTGCCTGATGGGGTTTATGATTCTAATATATAAAACAACTATAACAAAAGAGTGGAGAGAGCATAAAGGGACTTATTTGGGGATAATATTTCTACATTCCACTTGAACTAGTAAAATACTGATTCTAAGTGGACTATGAAAAGTAAATTATGTTTGGCCGCTCCCGCTCGGCCTTGGGCTGGCTGGCTGCAGTCTCGGTTTGAGCGCGGCCGAAGTGGCTGGCTCGCTTAAGATGAGGTTTCTGCTAGTTCTGCTGGTGGCGGCGTCGGCGGTGATCCGGAACGATGCCTCGGCCAACCTGGGTGGCGTGCCTAGCAAAAGATTAAAGATGCAGTACGCCACGGGGCCGCTGCTGAAGTTCCAGATTTGTGTTTCCTGAGGTTATAGGCGGGTGTTTGAGGAGTACATGCGGGTTATAAGCCAGCGGTACCCAGACATCCGCATTGAAGGAGAAAATTACCTCCCTCAACCCATATATAGACACATAGCATCTTTCCTGTCAGTCTTCAAACTAGTATTAATAGGCTTAATAATTGTTGGCAAGGATCCTTTTGCTTTCTTTGGCATGCAAGCTCCTAGCATCTGGCAGTGGGGCCAAGAAAATAAGGTTTATGCATGTATGATGGTTTTCTTCTTGAGCAACATGATTGAGAACCAGTGTATGTCAACAGGTGCATTTGAGATAACTTTGAATGATGTGCCTGTGTGGTCTAAGCTGGAATCTGGTCACCTCCCATCCATGCAACAGCTTGTTCAAATTCTTGACAATGAAATGAAGCTTAATGTGCATATGGATTCAATCCCACATCATAGATCATAGCCCCACCTATCAGCACTGAAAACTCTTTTACATTAAGGGATTTTTTGCAAGAGCAGC
>PISX010006543.1:0-96535 GCA_004024625.1 Mellivora capensis | reverse complement strand
ACACACACACACACACACACGTATATACATTTTCCATGTATCAGGATCCTATCAGCTTATACTTGGGAATTTCAACTTTTAACCCAAGAATATATATCTATATATTTTTTTTTCCTACTGTCTGGGTCTGGCTATTTAAATTAATGATGAATTTAAAAACATATTTGAAAGTCTAAACCTGGGTGAAGGAAAACCAGTTTGAGGGAGTTCAGAAAGAAGACTAATTACTCAGCACAAATGGCCCCATCTATCTTCCTTGACACTGGAGTGAAATTACTGAAATCATCAGAGCAAGGAGGAAAATCCTCAAACAATTTAGCTTTGTGATTCAAGAGGGGATGCTAATTGTACCTACCCTATGAGAAACCTGGAAATGGCATTAAATTTATCAAGTTTTCTGATCTCGGGATAACAGTTCTGGATGTCATTAGTAGGATTGGAAAATATAAAGCCTTTCTCTGCATTTTTCAAACATTTTAAACCTAGAATGAACTGCTATTTTTGCCATCCGTGTGGGCTCTTCTGTCTATTTCTCGTGCCTGACCATGAAGCTGGCGGTGGAGGTGGTGAGTGGGGACACAAAGCACTTCAGAGTTTTGTCTGGAGCTCTGGAAATTGTCACTGCACAGGAGGATCACAGGACTTTTGAATGAAAGACTGATCAAGACAAGATGATTCCGACAAGGTGTTTCTATTAGAAGAAGGTAGACTGTAGTACTGACTAAGATGAATCATGGCAGAGTGTGAAAATACTACAGTAGACACAATTCATGCACCGCTGTCTCCCCAACTTTTGCTACATCTCGCAAAACTGAGTGGGCCAGGACATGGGACTGAGTCTGGGCTCTTGCTGTTTCAAACTAGGTGACCTTCCACAAAAGGTTTTCACACCACTAAGCTTCAGTGTCCTTATCTGTAAAAGTCAAATTGCATAGATAGGAGATTCTTCTAACTCTATAATGTTGTCATATGCATTCTATTTGTGTATTAATCTATAATTTTGGCAGCTCTAAATACCATTGTACTAACAGTGTAACTATTATTTAATTATGTAAGTTTGAGAGATGCAAAAAACAGAAAAGAATCACTTTTAAATGTGCCCCTGGTAGTGCTAGCGTCATACATGTCTGACCCTGAGCACATTTCATGATTATGATTTGTCATCATAAATGTTTCAAGTCTTCCTTGAACACATGGTAGGCGTGTTTTGCCAAAATGAAAAACTCACAGTAAGAAAACTAAGGCTGGGAAACTAAAGGAGATTAAATTTATCTTTGTGAATTAAGAATCATCCTAAATGAAATTAGAATCTTATTGTTTTCTTATAGAATGTGATTTATACAATTCATTAAATATATGACAGTTTTATGACCAGCTATCAAAAATAATTACATTCAAATAAAAATATTTCATGTGTTGTATGACTAGACAGAAGTAAAATCTAAGATTTCTCAGTTCAGGAAAGAAGTAATTTTAGAATCCAAATTAAGTGTTGAATATTCGTAAAGAATGAGAGATTATTCAGTTAATCTTTGTTACTCTAGTAAGGCAGTTAGATCTCATATTGCTTAAACTACAATTTTAGGTCTTGCATTACCATATGAATTAAATTATCTTTTTTTCCCTTTTTCTTTCTGTCACTCATACTCTGTATAGTCAATAATATTATAAAATGTTCTAAAGGAATTAGATACAATTTGTTATGTCTAGACTGCCAGGTAACTTAACTGTTATTTAGATATTCACAGAAAAATTTGGAGCTCTCATTTTGACAAGTTGTTGGACTCTTTTTTTTTTTAGATTTTTTTTTTTAATTTATTTGGCAGACAGAGATCAGAAGTAGGCAGAGAGGCAGGCAGAGAGAGAGGAGGAAGCAGGCTCCCTGCTGAGCAGAGAGCCCGATGCAGGGCTCAATCCCAGGACCCTGGGATCATGACCTGAGCCAAAGGCAGAGGCTTTAACCCACTGAGCCACCCAGGAGCCCCTCTTTTTTTTTTTTTTTTTGTTTTTAAGATTTTATTTATTTATTTGACAGAGAGAGATCACAGGTAGGCAGAGAGGCAGGCAGAGAGAGAGAGAGGGAAGCAGGCTCCCCGCTAAGCAGAGAGCCCAATGCGGGACTTGATCACAGGACCCTGAGATCATGACCTGAGCTGAAGGCAGAGGCTTAACCCACTGAGTCACCCAGGCACCCCTGGACTCTCTTGATAAAGCTAAAGCTTTAATTAAAAGACTGAATAAAAAAAAAAAAAAACCAAAAACAAAAACAAACAAACAAAAAAAAAACCAGGCTAAGAAAAACAAAAAAACACACATATACAAAAAAAGAAAGAAAGAAAGAAAGCCTTTCTATGCCTAGGAAGACAGGAAGCAAGATCTCCTAGTACATTTATACTTTATTTATGAGGAACTATAAGAAAGAAATGCAAGTACAATTGATTCTTACCCAACATATTTGAAACTAATATTTTATAGACTGAAAAAAATGTGTAGAACTCATTAAGAGTAATGATATAACCTAAGATTTACGTGGGGAAATAAGTAATATGCCTTTTATTTAAATTATTTAAATATGTGTATAATTAGTACAGACACCACACATTTAATACTATGCTTTAATAATATTTTCTTAGAAATTTTAATCATTAGTGTCATTCATATCTCATTGCAACAACCCACTGTGTTTTTCAGATTTTCAGTCAAAACTCAGTAGTATATACATAGCTTTGAGACCTAGCAACAAATATCCTGCAGAACCAGGAGTGGGAAATACTTCCCTCTTTTTCATGGTCCCTAGCGCTAGCTATCTAACCCGGGCTGCTCCTCTGGGAGCTCCTCGATCTGCCACTTGCTGTATCAGTGGGTTTTGGTGAAGTCTTTAGTATGTTTGTGCTCATAAAGATGGAAGTATTACTAGCATAGTGATCCGTGCGAATGGTGCCCGTGTTGGGCAGTGCATTCCAGCAGATAGTACCAGCTTCACTGAATCATTGTAAGGTGTTGACAGGATGAAATTTGTAAAAGTACATGGAACAGTGTTTGTTTGAGGGTCAGTTCATGTTAAAAGTTATGTCATTACTGTTGAGAAGTTTGGACACAGGAAATCACACAAGGCATCATCAGGTATGAGGTAAAAATGACCTCAAGAGGCAGCTTGATTGGCAACTTTGAATGGAGAGAAAGATGTGTTAAAAATGCGACGGGTCGGGACGCCTGGGTGGCTCAGTGGGTTAAAGCCTCTGCCTTCGGCTCAGGTCATGATCCCGGGGTCCTGGGATCGAGCCCCACATCGGGTTCTCTGCTCAGCGGGGAGCCTGCTTCCTCCTCTCTCTCTCTCTCTCTCTCTGTCTGCCTCTCTGCCTACTTGTGATCTCTATCTGTCAAATAAGTAAATAAAATCTTTTAAAAAAAAATGCGACGGGTCTCTTGACTTTCTCAGAAATATTTTGGTGAGGAAAGAAAAGATTTTAATTGAGGTGACCAAAGTATCATGTAGGTGTTAACTGTGGGCAAAGCAGAGATTTTGTCTTCTTGAAATAAATATTAAGATTTTTCAAAAACGCAGGTTGGGGAAACATGGCAAAGAGCATATATTTATATTGTCTCACTCTACACCCATTTCAAGTCCCCTCTTCTGGAGGCTGAAGAGCTAACCTGTTTTCTGCAGGCTCCCTTACAGCCTGTGAGCCTGCCTCTTCCATTCAGACACCTCAGAAGCTCGGAGTCCAGGTGGCTGTAGGCTTGGAGGCTGTGTGTTCCGGCAAGAGTGGTGGTGACAGGTCTTATTTCAGGGATTGGCTGTGGAGGGGCTTTTGGCAACCCTTTGTGAGTGTGGTCAAGGCTGAATGGCGGACTGCGATGGCAGTTTCACCAGAATAGTTCTGCGGTGCAGCCGGGGCGTTATTTCTCTCCGTGGGCTCCTCACTGGTTCTTTGGACATTTTACAGAACATAGCCTTACCTAACAACTGCTTGTGAATACCCTTGTCACTACAGCACCTGGAAACTCTGATAATGAAGTCTGGTGAAATTTGTTCTCTCTCTGTCTCTTTTCTGTATAGGTATAGATATGGCTGTGTTGACAACTTAAAATTAAGATACTTGTGTGATCAAAGTAATTTTCAACCAAAATTGACACCTGATTCTATTAGGGTTTCACTTAACTGAATTTCATATTAATATTTATTGTATGTGGCTATAGGTTTTTAATAAAATTTAAAGCCAAAATCCTGCCCCCAAACAAGCAATACGATATGTTAAAAAAAATAATTTCAGGGGTGCCTGGGTGGCTCAGTCGTTAAGCGTCTGCCTTCAGCTCAGGCCATGATCCCAGGGTCCTGAGATGGAGCCCTGCATCAGGCTCCCTGCTCAGCAGAAAGCCTGCTTCTCCCTCTCTCACTTCCCCTGCTTGTGTTCCTTCTCTAGCTGTGTCTGTCTCTGTCAAATAAGTAAAAACTCTTTAAAAAGGAAGAGGAAAAGAAAAAGAAAAAAAAAAAGAATTTCAGTGGCTGAATGTTTAGAACATGTTTTTATTTCTGCTTTAAGTAATTATATTATGAAATGAATATTTTTAGTCCAAATTACCCAGATTCTTTGAATCATTATTTTGATTTGTTAACTAATGTATCTTGAAATAAAAGTAATTCATTTTTAAGATATAGTTTTCTTTGGCCTCCAATTTTGCTTTTTCTAGTTGCTTCCCTAATATATTTCCAAACTGTCCCCCCATCCTAAACCTCATTCCTGATCCGCCATTACTGCATTCTGCTTTGGTTCTCTCTACATCTAGGCAAATCTTATTTTCTGCTTTAGTCCATTAATATTCATCCAGTGTTTCATTTGTGCCTTTTAATCAGTTCCTTCTAAAATTATATTAATGTTATATTTTTTGACCACCAGGTGAAGTATGGAAATATTGAATCACTATATTATACATATGAAACTAATATAACACTGTGTGTTAACTAACTGGAATTAAAAAAAACAAAAAACAAAAAACTAGGGTGCCTGGGTGGCTCAATGGGTTAAGCCTCTGCCTTCGGCTCAAGCATCCTGGGATCGAGGTCCCAATCGGGCTCTTTGCTCAGCGGGGAGCCTGCTTCCCCTCTCTCTCTCTGCCTACTTGTGACCTCTCTCTCTGTCAAATAAATTTTAAAAATCTTAAAAAAACCCAAAACTTAAAAATAAAAAAAAAGTTCTATTTTTTAAAAACTAGTTTTTTATGTTAATTTAAAAACTATTCTTTAAGTAATGCAATAATAATAGTAACTAACATTTATTACATGGTTGTTATTTGTCAGGTACTGTGCTAATAAATTTGTGTGTGTAATCTACTTTAGCCCTCACAACCTTATACCAAAAGTTCCTATTCTATACATGTGAAAACTGAGCCTTAGAAAGTTTAAGAAAGTTAACTATGGCCACCAACTAGTAAATGGTAAAACAAGTATGTGAACCTGAGCAGTATGCTTTAGAACTTTTGTCCTATACTGTTTCATTTTTATAGTAATAATAATAATAATACAAATAGATAAACTTTGCTAGGATTTTAGATGATACTAAGTGTATCACTTTGGGATAATATAATGACTATAATTTTGATAAAATTTTACTCTTTTCTGATTTTTAAATTGTTATTTAATAAATAGGTTAAAGTGTAGAGAGTGTAAAGTAAAATTTGTTGGAGTGTCCGAGTGGCTCAGTTCATTAAGCGGCCGACTCTTGGTTTCAGCTCAGGTTGTGATCTCAGGATCTGGGACCAAGCCCCGGATGTGCTCTGCATGGAGTCTCTTCATATTCTCTCTCCCCATCCCCCTCCCTCCAGCTCATGTTCTCTCTCTCTCTCTCTCTAAAATAAATAAACAAAATCCTTAAATATTTTTTTTCTTTCCACTAAAGTTTGGTCAAACTATACCAATAAATTATGAATAATGCATATAGGGTCTAATATATTTGAAATAATTTAACCAGATTATCAATTACAATTTTTAAAGTAGATTCAAAATGAGAAATACTCATTCTGTAATTTCTGTTCATTTTTACTACTAGGTAGAAATCATATTTGCTAAGTTTATTTGTGCCTCCTAGCTCAACCTATTGGCTGCCTCGTGGTCTGAATAAAATGCTTATAACCTTCCACTCAGTGAAAAGGCCTTAGAAGCTTTGCCTTAGAAACTTTATCAGTTAGATTTGTTCCATAAGGCTCTCCTTCGAATTCCAAAGAATTTTGGTTCTGCAACCAGAATTTTCTATAATGAAGAAGCTATTAAATTGCTAGAAGCACACTTCTTGATGTGATCCTCCCTCTTAGAATCCTCTCAGTCCCTGTCCTTCCATAATACCATCAATTCATTTCTTCAGCCAATATTTATTGAGGACTTACCATATTCCACTAATAGTCTAGAATCTAGACACAAGAGCTATCACCTAAACAAGGTAAATATTTTCTCTACTTTCATTTAATAGGTTAATTGCATTTAATTCTATATAGGGGTGTAGTAGAAATGAAAGAAAGCAGACAAGCAAGCAAATAGACGAGAAAGCCTGTCAGGTTGTGGTAAATGCTGTGTAGGTCACTGAAATAGAGTGATGTGATCAGAATGCTTGGTTGACTCTCTAGATTGAATCGTCAAGAAAGATCTCTCTGAGAGAGTGACATTGAAGTTGAGATAATAAGCTGACTATGAAGAGCCACCCAGGGTCAGAGGAAGAACATTACAGATAGAAGAAAGAGCAAATGCAAAGACCAGAAGGAAGGTATTTACTTGTGTTTTAGACTTAAAGAAATTTGGCTTGAACCTAGTGGGTAAGGAAGAAATGTCACAGGGTCAAGGACATTAGCAAGGATTGAGATCAAGTAAAATGTTTAAGCCAGAAAGAACAGTTAGAGTTCTACACTAAGTGAAATAGGAAGAAGTTGAAATGAATCTGATTTGTATTCAAAAGCTCTCTCTGTTTAGTGAACAAGAGTGGTAAAAGAATTGCTAGTTAGAAAAAGTACTGCCGTGGCCAGACAATGTACGAGGTGGCGAGATGGAATGAGAGACCAGGAGAGAGGGAAGTTCATGACTTTTGAATATGTTTTGAGAACAGAATCTGCAGGGCTAATTATTTGCAAATGATGTAGTGAAGAAGACTGAATACTAAAAGTAACTCATGGACCCTTGTAAGGAACTGTGGTCAGTAGCACTGTACTCATGATTAGTTGTAGGTGCCTTGCAGACATTAACATGCTCATGTTAAGAAAAGAGTTGCTATGTGAGTTTAAAAGGTCTGGGGGGAGGGCAGTTCCTTGGTTCAGGTCAGGGAACATCTTAGATGCCATTTTCTTATTGCTTATTTTATATGAACACCTCCTGCCACTTCTTTTTTGTTTATGTAAATATTGCCCTAAATCTGTTTCTAGGTCTTAAAAATCTGTACTTCAGTAAACCTGGCGATTCACAGACATGTACCCCTGGGGATAAAAATTTGTTTATAAAAAAATAAAAATTAAAAAAAAAAAACCCCAAAAAATCTGTACTTCTCTTAGTAACAGTTTTAGCAGCTCTGTATTTGCTGAACTTGTTTTTTCGTGGTAGATTTGAGAAAGTTTATAATAAAGGGAATGCAAATAATAAACTAAAACAAATAGTAATAATGATGCATACATCACATTTATTGAGCACTTAGTATGTGTCAGGCATTGCTACATGTGCTTAGAGAGGTCTGTTATCAAAAATAAGAGTTGCAACAGCCCTAAAAAGTAATTTCTAATAAAAAAGGGGAAATCAAGACCATGAAGAAGCAAATGTTCCAGCCAAGAGTATTAATAGTATCACTGTCATTGAACCCCATGAGAAACTAAGTGTCCTATAGTATATTTAGCATAATTCCTGTGGTTGCAAAGGAGAAAACATACTAGTTCTGCAAGGGAGGTAAGTATTTTCCTAGTACTCTACGATAGTTATCCCCCATGGAGTATTACTTAAGGAGTATTGTTTTGCCCTATTTCATTGATTTTAGCACACATATTTTTAATATTTCCACATCTCTGAAATTGGGGTGAATATTACAGTTATGAAAAAACAAGAAGCAGTTGCAATACAGTTATCATTGTTTATGGGCTTCAAAACTGGCAGACTGTTTGGAAGAACGCCCTGGGGACAATGGTGAGCCATTCTGTTAAGAAATGCTGATTCATTGGGACACCTGGGGTAGCTCAGTAGGTTAAGCATCTGTCTTCTGCTCATGTCGTGATCCCAGGGCTCCTTGTTCAATGGGAAGCCTGCTTCTCCCTCTGTCTGCTGTTCCCCCTGCTTGTGCACTGCACTCTTCTCTCTCTCTGATAAATAAATAAAATCTTGACAACCTGAGGGGTTTTGAAGGGGTGGGGGTGGGAGGTTAGGGGAGCCAGGTGGTGGGTATTAAGGAGGGCACGTATTGCATGGAGCACTGGGCGTGGTGCAAAAACAATGAATACTGTTACGCTGAAAAGAAATTTAAAAAACCCCAAAATTAAAAAAAAAAAAAGAAAGAAGGAAAGAAAGAAAGAAATGCTCATTCATCAAATATTCCTGATGGCACAAAGATCGTATCATGTTGTGTGATAGACCGCATTGATGATCCTAGTTATTCACCATTCTCTATATTAATTTCTCTACAATGTAAGTTCATAGTGCCACTCATGTTGGAAGTGTGTCAGCCTGCTTCATACTTTGGCACTGGATCCTCATTTTGACCAAAGATGAATTAGTTTACATGATGTAAACAAAGGCTTGAGAAGGAGCTTGTTCTCTTGTATGTATTTCATAAACATGAGAACTTTCTTAGAGTCAGCCTGCTGGAAGATGGGGCATGTGGCTAAAACCAACCTCCACTACCCAGCCAATAGCCAGCCAGCTAACCTTCAGACAACTAAGTAAATTTAATCAATATCAGCAAATCCAACACCCAGCCAACTTCAGATATGTGAGCTAAATAAATGCTTATTGCTTTATGCCATTGAGTTTTGAGCAGTTTGTTACTCAGCAAAAACTGATACTTATAGAAGAAAACAGCCATCAATGATTTTGAGTTGAAAAATGACAGAAAATTCATGCTCTGAGTGTGAAAAAGTTTTAGGAATAACTGAACCAGTTTGTTTTGCTAATATTTTAATTTTTTGCATTTGCACAAAGAGTTCTTTCAATAATATAAAATAAAAATTATAAGGAAGAAAGCAGTATTTTAAAGTTAAATTGAGCATTTTTTGTGTGTGTGGTGCATTAAATATAGGTCAGTCTTACAATAGATAGTACTCTTACATTGCATTTAAGTACCTGATTGTACCATTTCCTTGTTTATTTCTTACACTGAAAAAGCAAGGACTACCTCATATGTATCACTGGATTAATTAGACTTAGCCTTACGGCTTGCACATCACTAAGTCAATAAATACTGTCTATTTCTATATAGCAAAATTATTAACTATTAAATAATTAGCATGTTTCCCTATCACTGTCTCTTTTAACATGATTGGATAGACTTCAGTGTTAAAGTAAAAAAGTTCTTAATTATTTTACCAACTTTTTTAAATTTTTTAATTTTTTTATTAACATATAATGTATTAATGGCCCAAGGGGTACAGGTCTGTGATTCACCAGGTTTACACACCTCACGGCACTCACCATAGCACATACCTTCCCCAATGTCCATAACCCAACCACCCCCCCAGCCCCCTTCCCTGGCAACCCTCAGTTTGTTTTGTGAGATTAAGAGTCTCTTACGGTTTGTCTCCCTCTTGATCCCATCTTGTTTCATTTATTCCTTTCCTACCACCCACCCTCCCACGTTGCCCCTCAACTTCCTCATATCAGGGAAATCATATGATCATTGTGTTTCTCTGATTGACTTATTTTGCTCAGTGTATATACCCTCTAGTTCCATCCATGGTGTCAAAAATGGCAAGATTTCATTTCTTTTAATGGCTGCATAGTACTCCATTGTATATATATATCACTTCTTCTTTCTCCATTCATTTACTGATGGGACATCTAGGTTCTATCCATAATTTGGCTATTGTGGACATTGCTGCTATAAACATTTGGGTGCATGTGCCCCTTTGGATCACTACATTTGTATCTTTAGGGTAAATGCCCAGTAGTGTGATTGCTGGGTCGTAGGGTAGCTCTGTTTTCAACTTTTTGAGGAACCTCTGTTTTCTAGATGCTGTTTTCTAGAGTGGTTGCACCAGCTTGCATTCCCACCAACAGTGTAGGAGGATTCCCCTTTCTCCGCATCCTCACTAGCATCTGTCATTTCCTCACTTGTTAATTTTAGCCATTCTGACTGGTGTGAGGTGGTTATCTCATTGTGGTTTGGATTTGTATTTCCCAAATGCCAAGTGATGTGAAGCACTTTTTCATGTGTCTGTTGGCCATCTGGATGTGTTATTTGCAGAAATGTCTGTTCATGCCCTCTGCCCATTACTTGATTGGATTCTTTGTTCTTTGGGTGTTGAGTTTGATAAGTTCTTTATAGATTTTGGATACTAGCCCTTTATCTGATATGTCATTTGCAAATATCTTCTCCCATTCTGTCAGGTTTCTTTTGGTTTTGATGACTGTTTCCTTTGCTGTGCAAAAGCTTTTGATCTTGATGAAGTCCCAATAGTTCATTTTTGCCCTTGCTTCCCTTGCCTTTGGTGATGTTTCTAGGAAGATGTTGCTGCGGCTGAGATGGAAGAGGTTGCTGCCTGTGTTCTCCTCAAGGATTTTGATAGATTCCTTTCTCACATTGAGGTCCTTCATCCATTTTGAGTCCATATTCATGTGTGGTGTAAGGGAATGGTCCAGTTTCATTTTTCTGCATGTGGCTGTCCAATTTTCCCAACACCATTTGTTGAAGGGACTGCCTTTTTGCCATTGGACATTATTTCCTGCTTTGTTGAAGATTAGTTGACCATAGAGTTGAGGGTCTATTTCTGGGCTTTCTATTCTGTTCCATTGATCGATGTGTCTGTTTTTGTTCCACTACCATACTGTCTTGATGATGACAGCTTTGTAATAGAGCTTGAAGTCTTGAATTGTGATGCCACCAACTTTGGCTTTTTCAACATTCCTCTGGCTATTTGAGGTGTTTTCTGGTTCCATATAAATTTTAGGATTATTTGTTCCATTACCTTGAAAAAATTGATGGTATTTTGATAGGGATTGCATTAAACGTGTAGATTGCTTTAGATAGCATAGACATTTTCACAGTATCTGTTCTTCCAATCCATGAGCATGGAACATTTTTCCATTTCTGTCTGTCTTCCTCAATTTCTTTCATGAGTACTTTATAGTTTTCTGAGTACAGATTCCTTGCCTCTTTGGTTATGTTTATTCCTAGGTATCTTACGGTTTGGGGTGCAATTGTAAATGGGATAGACTCCTGAATTTCCCTTTCTTCTGTCTTGTTTTTGGTGTATAGAAATGCAACTGATCTCTGTGCATTGATTTTATATCCTGACACTTTACTGAATTCCTGTAGGAGTTCTAGCAGATTTGAAGTGGAATCTTTTGGTTTTCCACATAAAGTATCATATCATCTGCAAAGAGTGATATTTTGACTTCTTCTTTGCCAATTTGGATGCCTTTAATTTCTTTTTGTTGTCTGATTGCTGAGGCTAGGACTTCTAGTACTATGTTGAATAGCAGTGGTGATAATGGACATCCTTGCCATGTTCCTGACTTTAGAGGAAAAGCTCTCAGGTTTTCTACATTGAGAATGATATTTGCTGTGGATTGTTCATAGATGGCTTTGATGATATTGAGGTATGTGCCCTCTATCCCTACACTTTGAAGAGTTTTGATCAGGAAGGGATGCTGTACTTTGTCAAATGCTTTTTCAGCATCTATTGAGAGTACCATGTGGTTCTTGTTCTTTCTTTTATTAATGTGTTGTATCACATTGATTGATTTGCGGATGTTGAACCAACCTTGCAGCCCTGGAATAAATCCCACTTGGTCGTAGTAAATAATGCCTTTAATAAACTGTTGGATCCTATTGGCTAGTATTTTGGTGAGAATTTTCACATCTGTGTTCATCAGGGATATTGGTCTGTAGTTCTCTTTTTTGATGGGATCTTTGTCTGGTTTTGGGATCAAGGTAATGCTGGCCTCATAAAATGTGTTTGGATGTTTTGTTCCACTTCTATTTTTTGGAACAGTTTCAGGAGAATAGGAATTAATTCTTCTTTATGCTTGGTTGAATTACCCTTGGAAGCCATCTGGCCCCGGGCTCTTGTTTGTTGGGAGATTTTTGATGACTGATTCAATCTCCTTACTGGTTATGGGTTTATTTAGGTTTTCTATTTCTTCCTGGTTCAGTTGTGGTAGTTTATATGTCTCCAGGAATGCATCCATTTCTTCCAGATTGTCAAATTTGCTGCCCTATAGTTGGTCATAATATGTTCTTATAATTGTATTTCTTTGGTGTTGGTTGTGATCTCTCCTCTTTCATTCATGATTTTATTAATTTGGGTCCTTTCTCTTTTCTTTTTATAAGTCTGGCCAGGGGTTTATCAATCTTATTAATTCTTTCAAAGAACGAGCTCCAAGTTTCTTTGATTTGTTCTATCTTTTTTTGTTTGTTTGTTTCTATTGCATTGATTTCTGTTTTGATCTTTATTATTTCTCTTCTGCTAGATTTAGGCTTTCTTTCTTGTTCTTTCTCCAGCTCCTTTATGTGTAGGGTTAGGTTGTATATTTGAGACCTTTCTTATTTCTTGAGAAAGGCTTGTATTTCAGGACTGCCTTTGCTGTGTCCCACAGATTTTGAACTGTTGTGTTTTCATTATCATTTGTTTCCATGAATTTTTTCAATTCTTCTTTAATTTTCTGGTTAATCCATTCATTCTTTAGAAGGATGCTCTTTAGCCTCCATGTATTTGGGTTCTTTCCAGATTTCCTCTTGTGATTGAGTTCTAGCTTCAGAGCATTGTGGTCTGAAAATATTCAGGGAATGATCCCGATCTTTTGGTACCAGTTGAGACCTGATTTGTGACCCAGGATGTGATCTATCCTGGAGACTGTTCCATGTGTACTAGAGAAGAATGTGTATTCTGTCCCTTTGGGATGGAATATTCTGAATATATCTGTGATGTCCATCTGGTCTAGTGTGTATTTTAAGGCCTTTATTTCCTTGTTGATCTTTAGTTTGGATAATCTGTCCATTTCAGTGAGAGGGGTGTTAAAGTCTCCTACCATTATTATATTATTGCAGATGTTTCTTTGATTTTGTTATTAATTGGTTTATATAGTTGGCTGGTCTCATGTTGGGGGGCATAGATATTTAAAATTGTTAGATCTTCTTGTTGGACAGCCCCTTTCAGTATGATATAGTGTCTTTCCTCATCACTTATTATAGTCTTTGGCTTAAAACCTAATTGATGTGATATAAAGATTGCCAACCCAGCTTTCTTTTGATGTCCATTAGCACGGTAAATTATTTTCCACCCCCTCACTTTAAATCTGGAGGTTTCTTTGGGTTTAAAATGAGTTTCTTGTAGACAACATATTGATGGGTTTTGTTTTTTTATACATTCTGATACCCCGTTTTGATTGAGCCATTTAGCCCATGTACATTCAGGGTAACTATTGAGAGATATGAATTTAGTACCACTGTATTGCCTCTAAGGTGACTATTACTGTATATTGTCTCTGTTCCTTTCTGTTCTACTACTTTTAGGCTCTCTCTTTGCTTAGAGGACCTCTTTCAATATGTCCTGTAGAGCTGGTTTGGTGTGTACAAATTCTTTTAGTTTTGTTAGACCTGGAAGCTTTTTATTACTCCTTCTATTTTCAATGATAGCCTAGCTGGATATAGTATTCTTGGCTGCATGTTTTTCTTGTTTAGTGCTCTGAATATATCATGCCAGTTCTTTCTGGCCTGCCAGGTCCCTGCGCATAAGTCTGCTGTCAGTCTCATATTTTTACCATTGTATGTGAAAGACTTCCTGTCCTGGGCTGCTTTCAGGATTTTCTCTTTGTCACTAAGACTTGTTAGTTTTACTGTTAGGTGATGGGGTGTGGACCTACTCTTATTATTTTGAGGCGAGTTCTCTGCTCCTCCTGGATTTTGATGCTTGTTCCCTTTGCCATAATAGGGAAATTCTCTACAATAATTCTCTCCAATATACCTTTTGCCCCCCCTTCTTATTCTTTGGAATAATTGGAATCCCAATTATTCTAATGTTTTTTCGTCTTATGGTATCACTTATAGCTCAAAATCTCTCCTTGTGGTCCGGTAGTTGTTGGTTTTTCTTTTGCTCAGCCTCTTGATTCTCCATCATTTGTTCTTCTAAAACACTAATTCTCTCTTCTGCCTCATTTTATCCTAGCAGTATGAGCCTCCATTTTTTATTGCACCTCATTAATAGCTTTTTAGATTTCAGCTTGGTTAGATTTTAGTTCTTTTATTTTCTCCAGAAAGGGCTTTTATTTCTCCAGACAGGTTTCTTTAATATCTTCCATGTCTTTTTCGAGCCCAGCTAGCACCCTGAGAATAGTCATTCTGAATTCTAGATCTGACATTACCAACGTCCTTATTGATTAGTTCCCTAGCCTTCTGTACTGACTCTTGTTCTTTTTTGTGTGTGTGTGGTGACTTTCCATCGTGTCATTTTATCCAGATAAGAATATATGAATGAGAGAATAAAATACTAAAAGGGTGGCAAAGACCCCAGAAAAATGTGTGTTAAGCAGATCAGAAGAGAACCCAAATCGTGGGGAGAAGGGAGGGGTAAAAAGAAATTAAAAAAAAAAAAAGGAAAAAGAAAATATATATATTAGACTGGTGAATAGAACAGAGCTACCCACTTGATTTTGGGAGTATTTTGGTCTCTTAGAAGAAACTACCTCTCAAAATTTTAAAGAAAGAGAAACACACACACACACATATATATATATATATATATATACACACACACACACACAAAAATAAGGGTAAAGACTATGGAAGGATGGAATATAACTGTAAAGATGAAATTTTTAAAAAATTCTAAAAAAGGAGTTGATAAGTTAAGTTGGTTGGGAAAGGAAAGAAAAATAGAGTGGAGAAAATTTGCTCAGGCTGGAGAGTAGAACAAACCCCGTGCTAAAATTAGGGTATATTTTGATCTATTAGAAGAGGTTGTATCCCAAAATTTTTTAGAAGAAAAAGTCCTATGTGTATACAAAAGATAAAGTTAGATACAATGAAGGATAAAATGTGACTATAATAATAAAGGCTCAATAAGATTTGTTTTAAGATAGGTATTGTTAAGATAAACTAGTTAAAAAACGTTAAAAGAGGAAAGAGTAAAAGTTAAAAAAAATTAGAATAAGAAAAAATAAAATTTAATAAATTTAATTAACTTTGCAAGACTAAAGAACCATGCAGAGAAAGCCATGAATTCCATGCTTTGCTTTCCCCTCCTCTGGAATTCCACTGTTCTCCTTGAACATTGAGCTTGGTCTTGGCTGGATGTTCTTGCTGATCTTCTGGGGGAGGGGCCTGTTGTAGTGTTTCTCAAGTGTCTTTACAGGAGGTGGAATTGCACCGCCCTTGTCAGGGGCTGGGCTCAGTAATCTGCTCTAGTTTGCTCTCAGGAGCTTTTGTTCCCTGAACGCTTTCCATAGAGCTCTGGAGGATGGGAATGAAAATGGCATCCTCCCAAGCTCTGGCCCGGAGGAGCTGAGATCTTGGCGCCCCACTCCTAAGTGCGCCCTCGGAGAAAAGCACTCAGTCACTCCCATCTCGCTGGTCTCTGGCCGCACTCTGAGCTCTCTGGGCCCGTGACTAAGCATTTCTGCTTTTGGCACACAGCCCTGTTTGGATCTCCAAACCCAGCAGATTCCTGCAACTCTTCCAGGAGGAAGAGATCTGCCACTTGTGGGGTCCCTGCTCAAAGAGCAGTGGTCTGTGCCATGGATCACAGTTTAAGGTATCCCTGAGCTGAGAGCTCACTCCTCTGCTCCGTCTCTGTAGCCGGCTTCCTTGCTCTGATACCTGAGAGCTCTGCTACACTCAGACACCCCCGATCCTTCCGTGACCCTGCAGGATCTGAGACCGTGCTGTCCCTGTGAGGGCTCCACCCCCGCTTAGCCTCTGTAGCGATGTCCCTCAGTGGAGCAGATTTCTAAAAGTTCTGATTTTGTGCTCTGTCGCTCTGCCACTTGCCAAGAGCCGGCCCCTCCCCCTGTGGTCTATCTTCCCGCTTCAGATTCATTTCTCCATAGGTCCTACCTTTCAGAAAGTGGTCAATTTTCTGTTTCTAGAATTGCTGCTCTTCTCTTCGATTTCCTGTTGGATTTGTACGTGTTCGGAGTGGTTTGGTAAACTCTCTAGCTGATCTCCTGCTACCTGATGTCATCTCAGCCTGCTACTCCTTCGCCATCTTGACCCCTCCCCCTATTTTACCAACTTTTAAATATAGCAAGATATATGAGAAATAGCAAGAATTTTTGAGGTTGGCTGAGAAATTCATTTTAATTTTTTAAGATATTGTTTATTAGACACTCAGTTTTAATATGAATAGAAATAAGTTTACTTTGCATCTCAAAAATCATTAGTTAAAATGCATTCTCTCTCTCATGAGATGTTTGTTATTGGTTGAATGTCACTAAGCTGCATAATTATTTGCTTTGTGTGTTTTTATTTTCATATGCATTGTTATTGCTTTGTAATGTTGATTCTAATACAGTGTTCATGTTTGTAAATAGTATCATTTTATTTTGCATGATAGTTTTTTCAGCATTACAGGAAGAATTATGGAAACCATTTCTACCTGATTCATTCTGCATTCTAGGTGCTCCGTGAGTTTGGCATTTGTTATTCTAAACATATGGCAAAACCCTGTAAAGTTCACTTTTAATAATTTCCTTCATCTAGCCTGGTTGTACATTTTTAGGGGGAAGCAGAAGTTATCAAAATGTTACTGTCCTTATACACCTGCTCATTACTTAATAATGAGCTCTTGATTAGAAACCACAAAGTGAAGACCTGTGTGGTAAAGGAAAAAAAAAAATCAAAAACAGCACTTTAAAGTGATATCTGTACTAAGAGAGACAGATGTGTTTGTTTTTGGAAAACACGATGAGGTATGGAGGTCTTAATTTTCTGTGCTGCAGATTTTTTTTTCCTGATTTTTAAAAAGGTGAATTTTTAAAAAGCAAACATTTTGGACTTGCACTGTGTAATTAACAGTTAAACAAAGATCCATTTACTAATACATCAGTGAAAACTAGTAAATCATCTTTGTCCTTTCTCACATTTTCCTGTGTTTTCAACAAAACACAGGATTTGTGTTGCATTTGTATACATATATATATTTGTATATATCTATTGTAATTCTACAATTAGCAATCAAATTTTAATTATACATTTTTGTTGTAATTTTTTCCATAAAACGTTTCACATATAAGCTCAAGAATCAGGTATATTAGAAATGTTGTTTTAACTTTAAAGAAAGATTTTGACTACTTTATAAATAGATCTCTTATAAGAGGTCCAGAAATTGCTAAATTTTATATAAAGTTCACTGCACAGATTAAAAACCTCTATTTTCTTATTATGTGAACTCATGACTTTTATTTTAATGCACAGTGATTGATACAGTTTATCTGAACTACTTTTGAGAAAAAATTATGTAAAGGCAGTAGTGTCCAAAATGACAGGTTTTCATGTAAGAGTTTATGAATTGATGCCTCTTGATCTTCATGCCCTCCTGCTCTGTGCCACTGTATAACATTCTTAAACTACCGCAGTTTCTAATGTCTCCATTAAGCCTTGTCCAACATGGTTCCTGTTCTGATTTTTAGCTTCTATACATTTTTGTTCACTTACAGACATTGTCACATAGTTTCCATGTTACAATTTTATTTTGCCACTCAATTATTCTTTGGGGGTTTTAAGGTAAATCTATAAACTTCTAGATGACTGAAGTTATACTTTAAATGTAGCAATTCACCCAAAACAAAAAGCTGTATTTCATCTATGTAGGAAGAGAGAGAAATCCCCTTCTACAGGCTCCGAGTCATAGGGCCGGGGGCTGCTAGTGAGAGAATGCTGACTCTGCAGTTTTATTCAGAGGCCTGCC
The DNA here is from genome assembly GCA_004024625.1 of Mellivora capensis. Classification (NCBI taxonomy): domain Eukaryota; kingdom Metazoa; phylum Chordata; class Mammalia; order Carnivora; family Mustelidae; genus Mellivora; species Mellivora capensis. The sequence goes on along the minus strand of PISX010006543.1, from coordinate 78,457 downwards.
ATCTTTATCTGTTTTCCGAAGTTGAGAGGAATTATGATAACAACAGTAATGATTGTACTTAGGTAACTGAATAGGCCATGGCCTTTACACCTTAGGAGAAAGCTCTGAAGGAGGAATCCTCACCCTATTGTACAGAGGAAGAATTTGAGGATTGTGAAACACTGAACAGTTTGTTAAATGTCAAGTCATAACTACCAGATGGCAGATGTGGGACTTAATATCAGATGTGTTTCCCTCGGCAGAGCTTGTGTTCTTCATCTGCTGTCGTGCCATCAGAAGAGCCCTCGGTACAAAAATCGTTTTTTATTACTTTAAACTGGGAAATTTAAATTTTCAAATGAAGTTTCTCCAATGCACTATTATTCTATAGAAACTTTATGTTTTGTTTGTGTTACTCATTAATGTTGTTTTCAATATTGCTCTTCATACATTTTGAAACTGAATTTGAGGGAAAACGAAAGTTTTTAGCAAAACACTCCTTCAAATGTAGGCTAATTTTTATCAGTTTTGGCTTTAGAGGGTTAACATTTGATGTTAATCATCCCCTAAATCAGACACTGTACACTATGTATATGTGGGATTCTCTGTATTGATTGAATTAAAATTTACAGACTTGTAATAAAGAGAATAACCATAATAGTTAACTGTTGAACACTGTGGTCAATTCTATGCACATGTCTTTAGATGATATAGGCTTAAAACAATGGCTCTTGGGTGATAAAAAACCTGAAGCATGTGATACTTTTTATTATACATTGCTGAGACAGGTTATACCCAGCTAAAAATGTTTACTTATTTGCTTTTGGTGACCCTGAATGAAAGTGACATTTTGTCCTAAATGAGAACTTTTATGATGAAGCAAATAGTAAAATTCTGTGATATTTCAATCAAAACATGTTACTTTTTCAACTTTTTATTTGAGGATTTCCATATCTATATATGGTCAGTTCTTGACATTTTTTTTTTAAAGATTTTATTTATTCATTTGATGGATCACAAGTAGGCAGAGAGGCAGGCAGAGAGGGAGAGAGGAGGAAGCAGGCTCGCCACTGAGCAGAGAGCCCGATGCGGGGCTCGATCCCAGGACCCTGAGATCATGACCTGAGCTGAAGGCAGAGGCTTTAAACCACTGAGCCACCCAGGCGCTCCCCGCCTTTTTTTTTTAAAGGTTCTTGACATTTTTTAACACAGAAAATTAGGAATTCATTTCTCTCATATTTTCTTTACCTTTGCAGATCTCCTCTACTTAACTTTGCCGTTAAACAGTGGAGCTAGCACAACATGTATATTCTAATTTTATTTTTTCTCTAATGTCAAAAATGCCTTTAAAAGTATGACAAATGTATGAAGACAGCAGTTTTCTGGGTTTGGTTTTGTTTTGTTTTTTAAACATATGATTGTGGGACACCTGGGTGGCTCAGTTGGTTAAGCGGCTGCCTTTGGTTCATGTCATGATCCCGGCCTCCTGGGTTCGAGTCTCACATCAGGCTCCTTGCTCAGCGGGGAGCCTGCTTCTCCCTCTGCCTCTGCCTGCCACTCTGTCTGCCTGTGCTCGCTCTCTCTCTCTCTCTCTCTGACAAATAAATAAATTTAAAAAAATTTAAACATATGATTGAAGGCTTGACTTAAAGAAAAGCTTTGCCAACTGATTCTGCATCCCCTTTTCAGTTACAAACTTACTTGCAGTGAATTTGGTTGCAATACCTTAAAGAGTGAAAGATGTGGTGTGAGTTTGTTCCTTGTTAACATAGCTCTATGTTTTAATGGTTTTATTCAGAATGTTAATTATACTCTACGTTACACTTTCTATTTTTGATAGGTAATAATTAATTCAACAAATTAAAATTGCATGAGAATATAAGCATAAATAAAATGTGATCTGTGGCATCAATTATCATACATCTGATGAGTTGAGCAGAGAAATAAATTCACGCATAAATTTTAAGGAACAGATAAAGGATGCACATGACAAAAAACAAAACAAAAAACAAAACAAAAATAAATTTAAAAACCCCACAAAAATGTAAAAGAGCTTTGAACAACAAGTTTTTCTCTGGCATGTTGAAGAATGGTGGCAGAGTTGAGTGTCATGAGGACTGTCCCACAGGTATAATTATAAAATCTGGACAAAATAATAAAAAAGAAATGATTTAAAGGCACTGGTAGCTTTGTAAAAATAAGGGGAAGCTGGAAGATAATTAATTCTCAAAATCTGCAACTATAAGGGAAAAGAACTGTTGAGTTAGTAGCTCTCTTATTGAGAAGGGGTCCTAGCTCCCATGGCTAAGGGGAATGGTAGCAGAAAACTACACTATCATGTCAAGGAGGCAATCTCATTTTTTTAATTTATATAAATTTTATTGTGGTTAATATTGCCTGTCATAACTTTTTCCATTTCTTTTTCTTCCAAGGTTGTCATATCTTTGTGTTTTGGTTGGGCTTCTTGTAAGGGTCATGTTAGGGTAGGCAATGACATTGGTGGCAAAGAATTGCACAAAGAATAGAACTAGCAGGACAGAGTTTATTCACTCTCCAAGGGAGGCATCAAGAGAGATGTCTATTAAGTTGGGCCTTTTAAGGGGTTTTGAAGGACATGAGAGGGTTGCACCTGTATGCATGGGGAGGGGAGAGGTCTACTCTGGCCGGGAGAGCAGGAGGTGGCAGGTTTTTTGGGGGGGCTCTGTCTGATGCTTGTTGGGGTGTGGGTTGAGGTCAGGCTAGAGAAGAGTATGTTTTGCAGTTGGGAATCTACTTTTTGAGAAAGTAGGGCACCGTGACCTAGGAAAACTAAGAGTTAGGGCCAAACACTGACACCTGTGAGTTTTATCTGATAGCTTGGCGGGGGAGGGAGCTTTAAACAGATTCTTTTCATATCACAAAGCTGGATTTTTTTTTTAACTCAATCTGACAACTTCTGCCTTGTAATTTAGGATTTTATATTATATTTATTGATAGATTTATACTAGTCTCATTCTTAGTTATCTTGATTTGTTTTGCTTTACTCCATTTCTTTCTTTTTTGTTTTCTTTCAAATTTCAATTAGTTTATTTATTTATTTATTTTTTTTTAGTTTTTTTTTTAGTTTTTTTTTTTTATTTAGTTTTTCCAAAATGTGTTTGAAAATTATATATTCTATTTCAAGCTTTGTTACCTTTGAAATATTTGCCATGCCCATTTACAGGATAAAGTTACTATTTTAACTCCACCTATAAGCATAGAAGGAATTAAGAACACCCCAATATTGCCTACTGAATCTATATTTTAGTTCTCTGCGTGTGTGCATGTGTTTGTATGTGCACACATGCTGTATTCTAAGCCATGATTTAGGCATTATTATTGTTGCTGCTGTTATTTTTATATAGTCTGTGTCTGATAGATTTGCCAGTATGCTTACTTCTTTCACTGCTCATTTTTCTTTGCATTCCTAGCCTTCATTTTGAGATAATTTCCTCCTTGAAGTATATTTTTAGCAATTTCTTTGGAAAAAATATTGAACACTTAGTTTTCAGTAACCTGAAAATGTTTATCCTGTGTTTCTTCATGCAAGGTAATTTTTTGCAGACATAATTTTAGATGGACAATTTTCCACTCTCAGGATCTCAGAGTCATCATTGAACACCTTTCTGGATTCCCCTGTTATCTTGAGGAAGTCTGTGTCAGTCTCATTGTCCTTTGTACAGAAGTAGTAATCTTTCTTTTTTTTTTTTTTAAGATTTTATTTATTTATTTGACAGACAGAGATCACAAGTAGGTGGAGAGTCAGGGAGAGAGAGAGGAGGAAGCAGGATCCCCACTGAGCAGAGAGCCCGATGCGGGGCTCCATCCCAGGACCCTGGGATCATGACCTGAGCCGGAGGCAGAGGCTTTAACCCACTGAGCCACCCAGGCGCCCCAGAAGTAGTAATCTTTCATTCCACTCTGGCTACTTTTTCAGGTTTTTTTCTTTTTGTTTCTCTCTCTTTTTTTCTTTTTTTGCTCTTTTACAATTTCACTACTATATATTCAGGATGGACTTCTTTTATTTATCCCACATGTGATTCGTATCATTTCCTGGAGATTCTCAACCTTTAGAATATTTCTTCTTCCTCACTATTTTCTCCTGTGGACCCTACATAGTTGGACATAAGCGAGTCTGTCTCATTCTATATTTCTCTTAATCTTGTTTTCAAATTTTTCATCTCCTTGTATCTATGTGTTATATTTGGTATAATTCCTCCAGTGTCTCATTATCTCTTAAGCTGTGTTTCATTTTTTAAAATTGACATATGACTAACATACGATATTACATTAGTTTCAGGGGTACAACATAATGATGCTATATTTGTATATATTACAAAATGATCACCACAATGAATCTCATTAATATTGTCAGCATATATAGTTCCACAGAGTTGTTTTTTTCCTGTGATGGAAACTAAGATCTACTTTCTTTTTTTTTTTTAAGATTTTATTTATTTATTTGACAGACAGAGATCACAAATAGGCAGAGAGGCAGGCAGAGAGAGAGAGAAGGAAGTGGGCTCCCGGCTGAGCACAGAGCCCGATGCGAGGCTCGATCCCAGGACCTCGGGATCATGACATGAGCCAAAAGCAGAGGCTTTAACCCACTGAGCCACCCAAACACCCCTAAGATCTACTTTCTTGCCAACTTTCAAATATGAAATACAGTATTATTAACTAGAGTCACTATGCTCTATCCTAATGACTTATTTTATAACTGGAAGTTTGTAGCTTTTGCCTCCCTTCACCCGTTCGGCTCAACTACTGTCCCAGTCTGTTCTCTGTTTGACAACCACCAATCTGTTCTGTTCCCATGAGCTTGGTTTTTGTTGTTGTTGTTTCTATTGTTTTAGATTCCACATATGGATGAGATCATATGGTATTTGTTTTTCTCTTTCTGACTTATTTCATTTGCCATAATGTCCTCAGGGTCCACCCATATTGTCACAGATGACAAGATTTCATTCCTTTTTTTAAAGTTTGAAAAATATTCTGTTATATACATGTACCACACTTTCTTTATCCGTTCGTCATTTGATGGACACTTAGGCTGTTTCCATATCTTGGCTATTGTAAATAATGCTGCAGTGAACATGGGGTACATATATCTTTTCAACTTAGTGTTTTCACTTTCTTCAGATCAAAATTCAGAAGCAGAATTACTGGATCATATGGTAGATCTATTTTTAATTTTTTAAGGAAGCTCTATACTGCTTTCCACAGAGTCTGCACCAATTACAGTCTCACCAATAGTGCATGGGGTTCTATTTTTTCTCCACATCCTCACTGGTTATTTCTTGTCTTTTTAATAGTAGCTTTTCTAAAGTTGTGATCTCTCATTTGGTAGTGATTCCCATTTCCTTAAAGATTAGTGATGTTGAGCATCTTTTCATGTATTGGTCATCTGTATGTCTTCTTTAGCAAAAATGTCTGTTAAGATCCTCTGCCCATTTATCAATTGGATAAATAGGTTTTTGTCACTGAGTTGTATGAGTACTTTATGTTTTTGGATATTAATCCATTGTTTTATATATGTCTTACAGATATTTTCTCTGATACAGTATGTTGCCTTTTCATTTTGTTGATGGTTTGCTGCACAGAAGCTTTTGAGTTTGATGTAGTTCAACCTGTTTATTTTGGCATTTGTTGCCTTTGCTTTTGGAGTCCTTCCAAAAAAATCATCATCAAAACCAATGTTAAGTAGCTTACTGCTTATTCCTTCTAGGAACTTTATGGTTTCGGATCCTATGTTCAAATCCTTAATCCATTCTGAGTTAGTTTTTGTACATGGTTTAAAATAGTGTTCTAGTTTCCCACTTTTGCATGAGGCTGTCAAGTTTTCCTAACATTATTTCTTGAAAACTGTTCCTTCCACATTGCATATATAGGCATACCTCAGAGATCTTGTCAGTTCGGTTCTAGACTACTGCAATAAGGCAAATATCACAGTAAAGTGACATGAATTTTTCAGTTCCCCAGTGCACATAGAAGATATGTTTGCACTATAGTGTGGTCTATAGTGTGCAATAGCATTTTGTCTAAAAAATAATGCACATATCTTATTTAAAAATACTTTATTGATAAAAAGTGCTAACTACCCCTGAACTTTTGGAGAGTCACGATGTTTTTGCTGGTGGAGCATCTTGCCTTTATGTTCATGGCTACTTACCAGTCAGGGTGGTGTGCACTGAAGGTTGGGGTGGAGGTGGCAATTTCCTAAAATAAGACAATAATGAAATTTGCCATATCAATTGATTCATCCTTTCATACAGTTCTCTGTAGCATGTGATACTTTTTGACAGCATTTGCCCACAGCAGAACTTCCTTCAAAACTGGAGTCAGTTCTCTCAAACTGTGCTAGTGCTTTACCAACTAAGTTTATGTGATAGTCTAAATACTTTGTTGCTAACAGTCTTCACAGCATCTTCACCAGGAGTACATTCCATCTCAAGAAACCACTTTCTTTGCTCATCCTTAAGAAGCAACTCCTCTTCCATTCAGGTTTGATCATGAGATTGCAGCAACTCAGGGACATCTTCAGGCTCCACTTCTAGTTCTGGTTCTCCTGCTGCTTCCACCCCATCTGCACTTACTTCCTTTCTCTTGAACACTTAGAGGCCACCTTAACTGACCTAAATTTAACATTGCGGTGTTTCAGAGAATAAGGAGCCCCAAGGAGAGGGAAAAAGCCTGGAGATTGGCTGGGCAGTGGAGCAGTCAGAACACATATAGCATTTATTGATCAAGTTTGCCATCTTTATATGGACATGGTTCATGGTGCCTCAAAACAATTACAATAGTAACACCAAAGATCACTGATCACAGATCACCATAAAAAATGTAATCAAGGGGCGCCTGGGTGGCTCAGTGGGTTAAAGCCTCTGCCTTCGGCTCAGGTCGTGGTCCCAGGGTCCTGGGATCGAGCCCCGCATCGGGCTCTCTGCTCCTCGGAGAGCCTGCTTCCTCCTCTCTCTCTCTCTCTCTCTCTCTCTCTCTGCCTGCCTCTCTGCCTACTTGTGGTCTCTATCTGTCAAATAGGTAAATAGAATCTTAAAAAAAAAAAAAATGTAATCAAAATGTAACACAGAAACACAGAATGAACTAAACATCTTGGAAAAATGGCCCCAATAGGCTTTCTGAATGCAGAGTTACCAGAGACCTTCAATTTGTAAAACAAAACAAAACAAAACAAAACAAAACAAAAAAACAGAGTATCTGTGAGGCATAATAAAACAAGGTTTTAAATCAATGTTCTCCATTATGTCTATTGCCAGAGTTACATGAAAAACTAATTTACAAAAATTTTTATAAAAAAGGTTAAGTCAGAGGAGAATAGGGCTAATAACATGAATGTTGTATTATATAATCAATACTAATAAATATAAATGCTAGCTTAGTGAAACTTCCAGAATGCTTAATATTTTATTCCCTGACCACATCTGGAAGAAATTGTTCTCTCTAGGGTGGAATTTTAGCTTAAATTAATATGTTACTCTTCATATCATTGAAGTTAGTAGATTTCTAACATCCAAATATTATTTGAAATGATAATATGTTGGATAAGATTAGTGACCTAGTAAAATTACTGGGTAATTTCTGGGGCACCTGGGTGGCTCAGTTGGTTAAGCAGCTGACTCTTGATTTTAGCTCAGGTTGTGATGTTAGGGTCATGAAATCAAGCCCCATGTTGGGTTCTGCACTGAGTGTGGAGCCTGCTTAAGATTTTCTTTCTCCCTCTTCCTCTGCCCCTCCCCCCCCAAAACTATTGGGTAATTTCTTTTTAAATGTAATTTTGTTTTAATGTTATTGTCTTTATATTTAGATATATTTGATAAATTTTTAAAAAATATTTCACTTGGAGATAGTATAAGGCAAGACTCTTGCCTTAATTTGAATAATGAATACATGCAAAGGAAAAGGAGTTGGAAAATCAGTTGAAAAATATGTGTAATTTAGCCAAAAAGTAAAGGGATAATATTTTATATACATTAGGTTTATCTATGAAAATTTCTGCATGTAAGCAGATGGTGGGATGTAGTAAATATACTAAATTCTCAAAATGATTTTGTAAAGTGCAGGAATTGTGAAATCTTAGTTGTCTTAGTTTTCCAACTTGTGTAAGAATTCTTATCTTAAACTTATGTTATATAATCTCATGTTTAAATTTAATATATTGAATATAAAATTAATATAAAATTAAATTATAAGAAATTTTATCTTTACTGTATCTCCTTTCTGTTATGACATTTGTGACCAAAGTATAATTATAGAAAAAGAACATAAATTAAATGGGTCTTTTTTTTTTAAATGGAGAGACAGCACTTTTTTTTTTAAGATTTTATTTATTTATTTGTCAGAGAGAGAGAGAGAGAGAGAGCGAGCACAGGCAGAGTGGCAGGCAGAGGCAGAGGGAGAAACGGGCTCCCTGCCGAGCAAGGAAACCGATGTGGGACTCAATCCCAGGACGCTGGGATCATGACCCCAGCTGAAGGCAGCCGCTTAACCAACTGAACCACCCAGGTGTCCCTAAATGGGTCTTTTATGATAGCTGTTTATATTACATTCTTTGTAATTTTTATTGAATCAATGAATTTTAAAATTTCATTGACTTTTATATTGATGAATTATATATTATAATTTAAATTTTCAGATAATTTATTTTACAACAAAATAATAAATGTAGTATATAATAGCTTAAACCAGAAAGATGCTTTTATAAAAGAGGAAATTATGATTTGATTTTATATTATTAATATAATAATTATTCTAGATAGAAATGGTAGAAAAGATTAGTATTATATTTCATTAGTAGATTTTAAGAGACATCAGAAAAGTCCCCCAACACCAAGTGAATAACAGATGTTTGAAAAAAAAAAAAAAAGCTTAGCTCTTACTTTATCGCTAATTTTTAGCAATAGCAATGTACCAAGAAAAGCACTCACATCCCATATAATCCTATCTCTTGTCACACATGATCCAACTTTAATAATAGAAAATTTTGGAGACTCATGAGGAAAAATATCAAACACCTTCATTTGAATTAAAAGAAAAAACTGCTGGTTCATAAAGCCCATAAGGGAAACTTAATAGCAAAATGGAATGGTTTCAATAGCCTTCCCTGTCTGAAAAAGGAAAATGCTCTAACTATTCGGTAAACAACCTTACAGAGATCAGGGAGCATTACATCTCCTGTGCTTCATCTAAAGTGACTACAGTGCCATAATGTGCTGAAATTTAATTTTCTCTTTGATCTGCTTTGCAAGTTCACTAGCTTCTTTCAAGTAATTTCTCAAATAACCTTCTTTCAGTAAAAGCCTTGCCCGATAATCCACCTCTCTTCAAACTGAGTATGAAATAGATGTGTCAGTGGTAAGCACAAAGACGTTTGAAACAAAATCCAATAACTTTTCACCCCTGAGATTTGTTCATCCCGGTGTCATTTTAGTTCATCTTCTGTGTATGTCATTAATGTTTGTACAGATCGTCTTGGTCATTTCTTGTCCAAAGGCCAAATTATTCCCCTGATATTCAACACATTGAATAAGTAATGCAAACAAAATCTATGAATGACTTGCATTAACATTCAGAAGTCAGTGTGTTTACTAACTGTCAAAAATGTAATCTTATTAAGACTGTGATCCATTCTACCACCGCTGAAGCTTGCTTTGTTGCTGTTGTTGTAAATGTTGGCTCTCTGTAATTTTTTTTCCAAACTGGGCAATTTCAAGTTTGCATTTTTACACTACTTTTTCAAAAGGGATGCTATTTTGCAAAATATTTTAATTTTTCCAATATATTCAGTGTTTCTAACCATAGCACAGTAAGGAGAGCCCCAATATGTAAAACAAAACAAACAAATGATTGTAAGACTTTCAATTTTATACCATCAGCTTAAGAAATAGATTTCCTGGGAACGCCTGGGTGGCTCAGTTGGTTAAGCTGCTGCCTTCGGCTCAGGTCATGATCCCAGCGTCCTGGGATCCAGTCCCACATCGGGCTCCTTGCTCGGCGGGGAGCCTGCTTCTCCCTCTGCCTCTGCCTGCCACTCTGCCTGTGCTTACTCGCTCGCTCTCCCTCTGTCTCTGAAAAGTAAATAAATAATATCTTTTAAAAAAAAAAAAAAGAAAGAAATAGATTTCCTTAGTGATCCTCCATTCCTGGAAAATAGTGTGTAACCTATTTGATAAAACTCTGGGTATACTTGATGGTGTTTAAACTTTAAACCAGAGACTACTGACCCATTAACTCCACTAATTAGGCTGAAACCTAATTTGCATGTTCTTTAAGGACTTTGCCCTTGAGTTGCTCATCTGCTTTTACATTTCACTAACCATTTAAATTGTCCTTCTCAAGTAAGGTGACCAAAACACAATAAGCTACTCCAATAATACCATGACTAATGCAAAAAAGAAGGCCTGCTTCTCAAATTCTCAAACACCATACATCATTCTTCATACATAAATGTTGTTACTTTTCCAACCAATATTCCTGGTGACAATTTGTTTAAGTTGTATTTCTCTGTATGTCAATCGAACATGTTTCTGCAGAACTTAAGACAATGTAACAGTTTTTCGTAGTCACCAAACTCATTTTTATTTTTGCCATTAAAGCACCATGCTTTCCCAATTTTGAATCATTTGAAAATAGTTAAGTCTGTAATTGATCATTTACAAAGACACTGATTAAATCTCACAAATCTGTATGATTCTTGATTTGATACTTTCATCTCTCTTTCCTGTCCTCTCATTCCATACCAGGTTTGTATTAAGTACTCTTCCAGTTTAATTCAAGCATCTGCTGTTGCTCATTCTTTTAACAACAGGGTAATTATGAGGGGTGGTAAAAAGGTTTGCACTTATATTCCAAATCTAATCAACTGATATTTTGTTGGAATCAGTGTTGAGAAGGATTCTGAGGTTGCATTTGAGCTTAGAAGAAAAAAAATCTAAGATCAGTGAGTGATGTTTACTGCGCTCTGTAACTGGGAAGATGGTAACATTTTTGCTACATGTGTGCCTTCACTGGATCTAAAGGAGTTTTTCTGATGTTCTTAAGCTAGAACACACAGTAAGGAGTATGTTTTACATCATGACTCAGCGCACATGCACACGCATGCAACCACACACACACACACACACACACACACACTTCTGAAGATGTCCCTATCTAAATCCTGGAACCTGCAGGGATGTTACCTTACTGACGTGGTAAAGGAGATTTTGCAGGTGTAATTAAGTTAAGGATCTTAAGAGAGGAAAGAATATGTTGTATATCCGTGGGGCCCAATCTAATCATAAGTATCTTTCTAAGAAGTAGATAGGGGAATCAGAGTTAGAAAAAGTGAAGGTAAAGATGGAATGAGGAGATGTTAAGGTAGAATCAGAGGTTGGAGATCAGCTTTAAAGGAGGAAGGAGGAGCCACAAGTCAAGGAATGCAAGCATCCTTTAGAAACTGAAAAAGCAAAAAAACATTCCTCCACTGAAGTGTCCAGAAGGAATACAGCCCTGTTGACAAACTACTTTAGACTTATGAGCTCAACAACTATGAGAATAAATGTATATTGTTTTAAGCCAGTAAATTTGTGGTAATATGTTAGAGCTGTAATAGGAAACTATTACAGAAAACAAAAGTTTTACTGGATGATACTTGCTAGGTGTGTGTGTGTCTGCGTGTACCTCCTTATCAAACTAATGTTAATATAGGACATGTTCTTTGATATTAGTATTCTATTGTATTTATTCTATTTCACTTTGTAAACTGTCAGTTGAAACCCAATAAAATAATGTCACTTACCTGTAATGGGTCTCGACCTATAGTTTGACAAGCCAATGACCAAAGACCTGCACTTTAAAAAAAAATAAATAAATAAAACACATTTATTTTCTTATTTTCATATTTGTTACAAATCCTACAGAATCTAAAGATTTATTATATATCCCAAGTTCTTTATTACAAATCCACAAGTTCTACCACTTTTAAAAAATAGCACCATTTTTTTCAATGTTTAATTCTTAGCATTCAGTATTTCTGCTTATAAAACTGGACTTTCAAAATTCCATATCTCACTTTGAAAGCATATCTACTATAAATGCAAATTATTATAAATCAAATCATTAGGACCAAATGATACGTTTACTTATTAAAAGATAGCTTAAGATATTGATTTGCACAAAAACCATGCTACACAATGACTTGGTAGTACCGAACAAAATTATTATAAACCTTAGAATCATAGATCATATATTTTTAGTGAGAATTAAAAACTACTTCTTTTCTAGATATTTTAATTCTTTCTAGCCTTAGTTTGTATTTTGCCTGTACTACAACTTACATCAGCTATTTGGGCTCAGCTATAGTTTTATCAATGCTTATCTTGTTTCTGTCTTTGTCATTAATGAGAGAATAATTTGTTTAATGTCCTTTGATTTTCACCATAATATGAAGAACATTTAATCTTTAATTTTGTTTTTGCTTTTAATAATAAAAATATAATGTTTTCTATTTTATTAATATAAAGATTTTGTCAACTAGACACCATAACAAGTTTGAAGAGCAGAAAAAAACTAAAAAAAAACCCACCATAACTTTACATGATTTAATAGGCATATTGTCTTTAAGTGGCTTTAAAATTCAGTTTGTTTAGTATTACCAAAACCCTCTTGGGCTAAAGATTTTTTTTCTTTTCTTTTCTTTTCTTTTTTTTTTTTTTAAGATTTTATTTATTTATTTGACAGAGAGAGATCACAAGTAGGCAGAGAGCCAGACAGAAAGAGAGGGGGAAGCAGGCTCCCAGCTGAGCAGAGAGCCCGATGCAGGGCTTGATCCTAGGACCCTAAGATCATGACCTGAGCTGAAGGCAGAGGCTTAACCCACTGAGCTAACCAGGCGCCCCAAGATTTATTTTCTTATTTGAGTTAGTTGACTGAAATCAATGCAACATGTGAAATTAAAAAAAAAAAAATTGTAATTTAAGCACTTTAGAAACTTATTGTGAGATTTAAGGGGGGGGTCATTCTTTGGGGTACATAAATACAATGTCTGACTAGAGAACAGGAAAGGGGTATGGGGAAAATATATTTAAGATATGTCAACATTTTTGCTTATAATACTAATGCTTGGTCACTTACCCTAATGTGAATGAGTCCAGTCATGTTCTAGGTGTATTTTAAGTTTAGTGTATTTTTTTTAATTAATCAATACTTTCAAATTGATGTATAATTTGTCTTAGTGCAAGAAAGAATTTTAGTCAGTACAGATGCATAAATGTAAGAAGTTCAGAAAGAAAATAAATGAGATGTAGTCAAAGAAACGTAGATTTTGGGGTGCCTGGGTGGCCCAATCAGTTAAGCTTCTGCCTTAGGCTCAAGTCATGATCCCAGGGTCCTGGAATCCAGCCCCACATCGGGCTCCTTGCTGAGCGAGGAGTCAGCTCCTTACTCAGCGGAGTCTGCTTCTCACTCTCCCTCTGCTGCTGCTCCACCTGCTTGTGCTCTGTCAAATAAATAAATAAAATCTTAAAAAAAAAAAAAAGGAAAGGAAAAAGAAACATGGCTTTTGGAAATATGACTAAGTCTAAAGCTGGTTAGACATAGTTAAAAAATAAGTATGTACATACATGTTTATATCTAAAGATAGGAAAAAATTATACTTACATGAATAAACAGCAATTGGTATGATTTTGAAGTGAGGTTTTGGGGTAGGAGATGTCAAGAGGAGGAAAAGGATGCCAATTTACCCTGTAGTCTACAGATTAATTTAAAAGGGCACCTAAATTTTTATTTCCTTTAGAACCAAGGTGGCCTGTTTAGTTCTTGGCATGAACTTGGAAAGCACAAGACAAAAGATAAGACATACAAACCAAATGTATTTAACGATATGCCAGTGAAGATGAGCCAAACAATGTTTTCTGGAACTACTATAAATGTAATTTGGTTTAATACCATGACCTCAAGAAATAAAAGTCAGGGGTGCCTGGGTGGCTCAGTGGGTTAGGGCCTCTGCCTTCAGCTCAGGTCATGATCCCGGGATCCTGGGATCGAGCCCCGCATAGGGCTCTCTGCTCAGCAGGGAGCCTGCTTCCTCCTCTCTCTCTGCCTGCCTCTCTCTGCCTACTTCTGATCTCTGTCTGTCAAATAAATAAATTAAAAAAAAAAAGAAATAAAAGTCATCAAAGAAGTTAAATTTCCATTCGGGGAAAGAAACCTCTTATCAAATTGGCATGTGTGGCCCACTTGGTTTTGTTCATAAAATATGGAGGAAATTAAGTATTATTTAAAACAAAAATATATTTTTGCTTGAGGGAATTGGGTGCGTTCCAGAAACTTTTGACTAGACACTTTCAGGAGCATAAGGAACAGCAACAAATATATTATGGGTAAAATTTTGTCAATGAAGTATGATTACAAAATAGTTGTTTGAAATACTCATTCACTGAATTAATCCAATTGCTTTTCACTCATTAAAATTGCCTCAGTGAAACTGCTTTAATGAATTTTTACTTCAATCACGGTCTTTCAGAATGCTTTAAACTTCAGTGGGTCTCCTTCATTCAGGTTATGAATTTAATATATTGAAGAGAAAATATACTTCATTTCAATAGTGCCACTGTAACCGCATTAATTACACCGATGTTAATCTACACCTATAATTCAGTTTTAAAATTAATTATGATTACTATAGCTTCAAACGATTTGCGTTACTTTGTCAAACATTAGTAAACCAAACATACTGATTCTAGTTGATCTGAGGCTCCAACTTCTGTATCCAAAGCATTTTTCACAGGCATTTTCAAGAACACCTAAGGCCTCCTGAATGTGCTCTGGTCGCTTGTCTGCTCTCTAATACTATGCATGTCTTGTGGAAAAGTACTCTTCATCTTTGGAGCATGGCAACTGAATGTCATTAGAGCTTAAGAAAAGAACATATAACCTGGGTTGGGAGTTAGCTGGGAGAAGGCCCTGAGGGAACATCCTACAGACTCAGTGATAGATGTTATGTCTAATTATACCCTAAAGAGCTTGACTGAAGATTAGGAGGATTCACAGCCAGTTGAACCCTCAGAGTGCTACTTTAACAGATTGGTGTTAAATTGGAGGAAGGTCCTAAATTGAGGCAAGATAATTTTACCACTGGACTTAGATGGGAATGTCAATATTACGCTCACAAAATCTGCGAGAAAGAGAGCTTGGATGAAATTGGGACAAACAGGTATAGATACACTTGAATGAGGTACTGCATTTGACTGATTCTTTCAGTCAAATATTTTTAACAACTAATTTCAAAATGTCAGTGATGTTACTTCTGGACATTTGGCAATACATGCGGGGTGTGCATCAACTACCGGTTCAAGAGGGGTTAAGTGTGGGTCGGCCTATGTTGGCCAGTATTTATGATCTTTTCACCTAGCACCAATAGGATGATAATTAGTTTCTTTCTACTGTGATTTAAAAAAAAAAAAAAAGAGAATTTTAAAAGCTACATTTTAAAAGGAATATTAGCAAACTAGAATTCATCAGAATGAATCCAGGATAGTGACAGGTGTAAAAACAGGGTTCAACTTAGAAAACAAATGATGGAAATGTTTTAGGTTAAAAATATGTGTGTGCTGAGGCGCCTGAGTGGCTTAGTCGGTTAAGCAACCGACTCTTGATTCCTGCTCTGGTCATGATCTCAGGGTGGTAAGATTGAGCCCCACATTCAGCTCCGTGCAGAGAGCAGATGGCAGGGTGCAGGGAGAGGTGGGCAGACAGAGAGGGAGAAAGAGAATCTTAAGCAGGCTCCATGCCCAGCCTGAGCCTGATGTGGGGCTTGATCTCACCACCCTGAAATCATGACCTGAGCTGAAATCAAGATTCAGTTGCTTAACGGACTCAGGTGTCCTGAAGAGATACTAAGGTTCTATGTGACTCAAGAGAGTAAAAATAAGTAGTGGATGGAAGTTTGATTTCTAGATTTCAACTCAATTTAGAGAACTCTGTAAGAAATAGGGGTTACTTGGATTGGAAAAAGTTACTTTTTCAAACGGAAAACATTTCCGTTTTGTGGTCTACCAACCATTCTTTGATATACTACAATTCAAAATATAAAGAGAATAGCTTTCTAAGAAGAAGCGATGGGGGCTGGTGTATGGAGATTTTTAGCAAACTTGATTATAAAGACATTTAGGAAAATAGAAACAACAGCCAAATATCCACTTATAGCAGAAAACTAAATTGGATATAGAGATATTTAAATAATGATTTTTTTTTTCCTACTCATTTCATATAAATAGTGTCTTTATCAGAGTCCTGACATCAGTATCTTCACTAGCCAATTTGGGGATCATCTAAAGCTTTCCCCTAGCACCTCATTTTCATTCTCATGTAAATTATTTGTGACACAGCACTTTCTGAACCTCTAATTAAAAATTTCATCCCAAATCACAGATTCCATTTTATAAGGCATTAAAACATTTTTAACATCTGTCCTGTAAGCAGATTAAGCATGATAGCATTGCTTTTAAAAGTGATCTTTAAAAAAGTGTTTACATAGCCAGTTGAGGTGTCATATCCCCAGAAATAATTACACTTGTGCTCAATTCCTTTGTCTCCTTTCTTTTTTTAACCAATATTCTTAGGCAGCCTCTAAGTATCTTAAGCTGGTATGCATGGATTGAAGTCTTTACAGACTAATGTACCTTTCACAAGCAGCAGGGTTGTTTTTTTTTTTTTTTCAAATGAAGCAATTGCTAAAGCCTTAAGTAGGAGAGTTTGAAAGACACGGGTTTAAGGCATCTCTCTGCTAACAGAGAAAACTGATAGGGAAAGTGTTGATGAGTCAACTTAACATGAGACAGATACAGAATTTTGTAAATTGCCTGCTGATTTCTTTCCTCTGCACCATGGTGCTAATTAGCATTACCCTCCTCACGCACCCACAGGTCTCCCGCCCTAGGTTAGAGAATTACAGTCCAATTCCCCAGTGATTCCTACAGGACCTCTACACTCAGATTCCGCCTACCTCTTCCACGTGAGATCATTTTGCACTCTTCGCACACCCGCCTGGGACCAAACCTGCCTGGCAGGAGTTTTTGCCGTTCCTGACAGAAATGCAGGCTTTCCTGCCTCCGTGCCCATGCTGGTGGTGATTAAGGCTGGCCATCTAAGTTACTGTCCAAAGCCGAACACTTTTGACATGAAAGTACTTACTAGGGGCGCCTGGGTGGCTCAGTGGGTTAAGCCTCTGCCTTGGGCTCAGGTCATGATCTCAGGGTCCTGGGATCGAGCCCCCCATCGGCTCTCTGCTCAGCAGGGAGCATGCTTCCCACTCTCCCTCTGCCTGCTTCTCTGCCTACTTGTGATCTCTGTCAAATAAATAAATAAAATCTTAAAAAAAAAAAGTACTTTCTGTTAGCTATTAGGCAAAGGCAATAGTGCAAACCTGGACTCTCCCAGGGCAAACAGGGAAATGAGATTGCTGTCCTGGTAGTGCTTCTTCTCAAACTACTCCCTGGCATTTGCAAATCCCAGCCATCCTTAAAGCCCAGCTGATCCAACACCGCTTCCATAATACTTTGTAGATTATGAAAGTAGACATTAAATGTATTGAAAAGTAAAGCAAAAATAGTCACTTCAAGTTTGAATTACTCGTTTTCTAATATTTTGAGATAGTAGCAATTTTATCCTTTGAAAACTGAACAATGACCACCATTCTAATCTTCCTTCTCAATTAATTGTAACTTTTGCATTATATCTGACTACTTTCACAAAATTCAAGGACAAAGACTCTCTTCCTCCAAAGAGACAACATGTCCCTGTGCACTTCAAAAATCTCTCTCCTGCTTTCAGTCTTTATGGTACTCTAAAAAGCCCTATATTGTTTGTCTGTCTGCCACTTCACGTCTCATTTGCCTCCACTTTGCACTTTATTCTCTCTGTTTAAGCAACACCGGCTTGCTTTCTGCTCCTCACACATGCCGAATTTTTCCTGCCTGAAGGCATTTTCTTTTATTCTTTACTTTGCCCACAATACTGCCTTACTCTCTCTTCAGCTCCGCATAGGCAAGCACCTTATCATTATTCAGCAATAAGCTCAGAGAAGCCCCTTGACCCCACCTTATCCAAATAATACTCTGCCCATCCTGGTTCTCCCACCCTTGCCTTTTGTTTTCCTTTATTGCATTTAGAATGTAATATATATTGCAGTAATGATATATGTGTGTATAATGTATAATGTAACATATATAGTATATACAACATATGATTGTGTGTATATATATGTGTGTGCATGCATGTGTCTGTGTCTGTGTGTGTACATGTAATTCTTACATCCTTTTGTTATTTGACTTTTTCCACTAAAATGTAAGCTCAGTGAGGAGACAGGCCTTGGTTCCTGCTGAGTCTGTATATTGGAACTGTGCTCCTAAAGCAGAGGGGCTCAGGAAATATTGCTGAATGCATACATATGCCCAGGAATAAAGTCACATAACTTTTCTTCTGACTTCTGTCACTTACCAGAATTACTTTGTAGAGATGCTTTATTTGTCCATGTAAATAATGAGCTCTCTAAGGTCAGAGTCTACCCAGAAAACTCATTTAGCAGTGTCTTCTCATGAAGATGCATTTAAAATTTTAAAATTTTAATTTAAAATTTAATTAATTTAAGTTTAACAGGTAAATTAACATATATGTTAGTAATTATTTAGAGCACAACCATCAGTACAATCTTCCCAAATACTTATTTTTCAGAAAAAAATCAGTTTGTTTCAAAAGGAGAATGATTAAGGGGCTCCTGGGTGGCTCAGTGGGTTAAAGCCTCTGCCTTCGGCTTGGGTCATGATCCCAGGGTCCTGGGATAGAGCCCCACATCGGGCTCTCTGCTCAGCAGGGAGCCTGCTTCCCCCCTCTCTCTGCCTGCCTCTCTGCCTACTTGTGATCTGTCTGTCAAATAAATAAATAAAATCTTAAAAAAAAAAAAGGAGAATTATTAGATTTCCTTTTACCAGAGGCAACCTCTAGAATAAAAGTAATTCACTGTCAATCCCTTGTCATAAAGTCCTGAACAGGATCTTTAAGACAGGGGTGGCTATAGCCTTGAATTCTTGAAAATTAAGGCCTCATTAGAATTCCTTATTTGAAGGTCTTATTAATATTCTTGTAAACGCTCAGAGTGGGAACTTGTAACTTACCTGGTAATTTTCCTTCAGCACGCTAAGAAGTTTCTTATTTCCTGAAAGCCATTGCCTTCCCACCAGCTTGTTCCTCCAGTAACAGGCTGTGAGGTAAACAGCAAAATATCCAGCAGCTCAGAATCCAGCCTCAGGCTTGCCTTACTTCTTGTTGTGATATGGGATAAGATAGGATTATCAGTGTGGGGTTAACAGTTACCATTGAGCCAAATGTTTGAGTCAGTTCATTCCCTTAGATTTTGTCTGGCTTATTCAAAGTATTCAAAGAATCCTTTGTTTCCTTAAAAGTCAAAATGCAGATAATGTTAACCCATTGTGAGGTTTAAATAGATCTTAGGTGAATGAATCCCTAGTATATTTCTAGGACATTGTAGATAGTCAAGGTATGTTCTCCTCCCCCCTCCTAACCGCCCCCCCCCCCCACCTCCACAGAGTCTAAGTAGCAATGTTATCACCAGGGCAGCAAGACAATTGAATATATACCCTCACTTCAGAAAATGATGCATGTGGTTTTTTGTGGTTGGAGGACTGGAGGGCAATTATAGCCCTCCCATCCTTGATCTGTGTTCTCCAGACGTATCTATCATTGCTGAGTGCCACCACCAGGGACACATGTGCTATTGGAGTAGCAATAGCAGGAGGAGGGCCATGCTAATGATGAAGTCTTAGAATTAAGTGAGGTTCGGTGGGGTGAGTTCCAGAGCTGATGACCAAGAAAGAATTCTTGAGACATCTTTGGTGCAAAACGGTGGTTATTAAAGCATGGGACAGAAAGAGCTGCTGCCCCGGGGCTGTGAGGAGTGGTCCATTATATGCTTGCAAGTTGGGAGGGGGTTAGGGATGGCGTATGGAATTTTGGAAGCAAGATTTCCAGGACCTTGAGGAGCTAGCTATTGTTGGGAAAAAGGTTATTCCTTAACGGTAATAAAACCTTGTGTGGGACCCTTTAGATGTGTATCAGTGGGCCATATGCTTGGGAATGTTTGTCAACAAGTATCTTGGAGGGTTTAGAGATAAAGTTTCCGTAGGAATTATTAAAGTAGACTTACAGGATCCTGGTTGGGGTTAGCGGTTGGTCCGGCTAGGAAAGCCTCCGGGTGGAGGTAGTTGAGTCCCTAGAGGAATGTCACCCCACCCTTCTCAAGGGCCTGTCAGTGGGTAAGGAAATTCAATAATTTTTCTTCTGCCTCTGTTTCCCACATCACTAAGAAGAGACTGGATTAAAACCTCACAAAGTCTCTTAATATTTTTCTATATATTATCTTATCAGTGTTATAGGACAAACCCTCATTCTTTGAACTACTATGATTCTACTTTTCCCTTCTGTTTATGCAGCATCCAAAGGTGTTTGCTGCCATGGGGTGAAAAAAGAGTGGATCTAAACCTCATTTAAACATAGGTTGGTGGTGATAAAAGATTTTCAGATAATGACATGAAAATAACACTCGTAAGTATTAGTAAGAGAGGAGTTCCTCTCCTGGAAAAGATCTTTTCTGGGTGAAATGACACAAGAGATGCACCAGCAAATAAAAAGTGTTATGAGGAGCCCACTCCAGATCCATTGTTCTTCCTTTCATACATTTTCTCCAAAAAAAAAAAAAAAGTGATTTCAAAAATTTTAAGAAAAGAAAATTTTCAGTAGAGCTTTGCACACACTAGAGAAATTTTGTAGTGGCTTCGGTATTGAGGTGGAGAGAGACTCCCGGCTCCAGCCCCTTTCCATCCCTGGCTCCCCTTTGCTCTAGCTAAGGCCAAGGAAAGACCAAATAGCCATCCCATTTGACTAAGATAAGATAACAAGTCATTGTTCCTGCTGTGACAGAAGAAGAAGACCAGGTGCCCAGTCCTGTTTGAATAAGAAAAGAAAGAGAAACAACCCCCTAGGTGATTTAGCACTCTCTAGAGACACCTCCACATAGATAATACTTCCAAGTGAAAGGGCCTTTTGGCCTTGAGAGCCTGGGAAAGCGTCTGGGCCTTGAGAGACCTCCAAAACACCCTGTTACCATCCCCCATTGCCTGTAACCATAAAAACTCACTCCTAACCCTGTCCGGTGCTCAGTCTTTGGGAACGATCCCACTGAGCCCGCTGGCATTAATAAAGCTGTGTTCTCCCATCTCTCTGCGTGACATTTGGGTTTCCTCGGTCACCTCAGATTTCCGCAACAGTATCATATGTCCGAGTTCAGATTCTTGGTAAACAATCATGCTTGAAAGTTAGTTACAGGGGCGCCTGGGTGGCTCAGTGGGTTAAAGCCTCTGCCTTTGGCTCAGGTCATGATCCCAGGGTCCTGGGATTGAGCCCCGCATCAGGCTCTCGGCTCAGCAGGGAGCCTGCTTCCTCCTCTCTCTCTGCCTTCCTCTCTGCCTACTTGTGATCTCTTTCTCTGTCAAATAAATAAATAAAAATCTTAAGAAAAAAAAAGAAAGAAAGTTAGTTATAGAAGGGTGCGAGGACACCCTTCCTCCTGTGTACTCTAACCCTTACATGTTGTGGGTGTCTCTGGCGCTGGATTTGTATTTTCCAGCACTGATAGAACATTCCGTCAGTCTGTAAAACAAAGCAAAGATGAACGCTTCAGAAAAAAAAATGTTTATAAAATTAGCATTCACTCACTACCACTTTCCTCTACGTTATCAAATTAAATTTTTCTAAGACAGAGTGAAGGACAGAACGGGAAATTGATCATGTGATAAGATATTACAATATCCAGAAGATCAAATTCCTGTTCCCCATTCCCCCTGGGAAGTATTTGTTATCTGTGCAACAGAAAGCTTAAGTGTTCATTTGATTAAAACAATTAATGCAAAAGTATATAGAGATTATATATCTTATTAACATTTAGATAGGATCTAAGAAGCATCACTTAAGTATATGCTGCCCTCATCTACCCATGCCCCTCCTATCTCTCTCTGTCTCTGTCTCTGTCTCTCTCTCTTTCTGTCACACACACACACAGATGCCTGCAGAAAAACATACTCCGTGTTTAAAAGATCCATGGATCAAAATATTCTGATGGAGGATTCAGTCAATATTAGTAATATAATACCAAATATTTACGATATAATATTATTGAGATGTTACTGTTGAGAATCTGTGGAGCATTGAATCATCTCTGCATTGCTGGTTGTGTGGAGTCTGACCTGAACCTTGCAAGAAAACACAGGTCCACAGGGCTTTTAAAGAGGATGACGATTTCAGAGAATGGTGAGGAGGGTTTTTTAATGATTGGAAAATAATGTCTGCAAAAAGGATGCCCGAAGGTGAAACTGATGAGCTAAGCCAGTGCCTGATTAGAAAGGTCTGCAATGCCTTGTTGCAATTGTTGAATTTTAGGTAACTAGGGTATCCGCAGAAGGTTGTAAGCAGGAACTAATATGATCTGGAAGCCCTTTCTTCAGAAAGCTAAAAGTGGCAACAATAAATATTCTTCTGTTGTGGCATTTCTTGACCTTGAATCTATGCTGTAAATTTGGATGCCCTTTCACACTGATGCCAGGTATATTCTAGTCAGTGGTTAGCCACTTTATGGGTCCTAATAGTGTTTGCTTCTCAGTCTGGTCACTTGATGAACAGCATAATGCATTTGTTCAAAGTAAAGCCTTCCATGGCGTATCTTCAAATGCCAAATTGATCCGTCTGCTGCCATTGCATTTCCAGTGGGCAACATCTGTACAACTCCGCGGGAACTTCTTCAGCAACCTTTATGGCCTTTTTGTAGTCATTCTTGTTTTCTCTTCTCTGGCTGTAGTCGCTCCAGCATCCGAGGTCAAAACTGTTTTGGTATCTCTCTGTCGTATCCTCTACAGACACATCTGGTTGCGCAAGATGTCCTCCCCAAAACTGATATTCCATCTCTAAATTTTCTTTCAGAACCAAGCAGGTGGCCTGTTGCTCCCTGCCAACTAGGCTACCCTAGTATTTGGTTCTCCATTACTGGTTGGCGGTGACATGTCCTTTCAGGGTCATGA
This sequence comes from Mellivora capensis, assembly GCA_004024625.1. Lineage (NCBI taxonomy): Eukaryota > Metazoa > Chordata > Mammalia > Carnivora > Mustelidae > Mellivora > Mellivora capensis. The sequence continues at coordinate 55,319 of PISX010006543.1, read as the reverse complement.
GGCTTGGAAGCAACTCTGGCAATATATTGCTGGGTAAAGATGGCGTTGCTGAGGTTCCCTTGCCTAACTCACTAGTTGTCTTCACTTCTTCATTGGTTCATGGGCTTCTTTTCAGCACACCTTTCCTGCTGGGCCCCATTCCAAATTCAAATGATGCCAGTCTTGGGCTTCAGTAAGCCTTTTTATCTTTAAGAATGCCTCTTCTTGAAGTGGAAAACAGAATATAGGTACACTGAGAGTCAGCATGCTAAATAATGTGATTTATGAAATATTCTCCATCTTTACCCATGTTCTTGCCAAGCAACTTTTGTTTCACTTACTGCTCTTATTAAAAAATATATTTTATTTATTTGAGAGAGAGAGAGAGAGAGAACAGAGAACATAAGCAGGGAGGTGGGGAGGGGCAGAGGGAAGGGCAGAAGCAGACTCCTCACTAAGCAGGGAGCCCAATGTGGGGCTTGATCCCAGGACCCCAGGATCATGACCTGAGCCAAAGGCAGACACTTAACCATCCAGGCGCCACTTGCTTATTGCTTTAATTGGCATATATTCAGAACTTTTATTTATTTATTTTTTTAAAAAAATATTTTATTTATGTATTTGACAGAAAGAGAGAGAGAGATCACAAGTAGGCAGAGAGGCAGGCAGAGAGAGAGGGGGAAACAGGCTCCCCACTGAGCAGAAAGCCTGACACAGGGCTGGATCCCAGGACCCTGAGACCATGACCTGATTTGAAGGCAGAGGCTTAACCCACTGAGCCACCCAGGAGCCCCATATTTGGAACTTTTTAAGTCCAATTCTAGACTAATGAGTCCTCTTGAAAATAAGCCTTGTCTTTTTGCATTAGTGATAATCTTTCAGCGGACTTAATTCCAGGTAGTCTAAACATTGTATTTCTTGGAAAAGCACAAGAAGTGCCATAATTTATAGCAGAATATTTAAAATAATAATTATCACCTTATTAAATCATGAGCATCCATGGCCCTGGGAACTCAGCAGTCATATATTCTCTCAGTGTTGGAGGAAGGTTATTGAATACTCTCATTTCTGGAGTAGTAAATAAAATTATGTATATAAAACACTTAACACAGGGCAAGGTTACCATATAACCTTGAGTTATGGACAAACATGTCCTTATTTCTAAAATCAAAATTTTATAAATGAGAAGTCTACTGCCAATCATATTTTCCCCCTTTGTAAAACTAGTTCTAAAGGCTTTAAGAGTTATTGTTTGTTTGCTTATTTTTGTTTTCATTAAAGTTCAGAGGTTTTACTTCAATGTACTCCTTAGATGTAGGTCTTTTTCTTTTCAATCCAGGATAGAATTAGGTGAGCCTTCATCATCTTTAAACTATGAAAATTTACTTCGATTATTTATTTGTTTGTTTTTGCCCTTCCTTGTGTGCTGCTTTCTCCTTGTGGAATTCCTGCTAATTAACATAGTAGCTTTCCTGGATCTGTCCTCCATTTCCGTTTTTCCTTCATGATCTTTATCTATTCATGTACGTTTTTTGGCATTTAATTTTTTGGACCCAAATCCTGAGTTCAATCACCCTCTCTCTCCTTCATGGAATGTGCTGAATTGTTATTTTGGTTTGAGTTCCCTTAAAAAAGATAGTGTGTCAAGATTTAGTTACCCTATATTTATTTGGAAAGAGATGTCTCTGGGAATCCTCATAGAGGATCGAGGAAGTAAAATAAGAAAATGGAAGAAACCTGTATAACGTGCATTCTCAAACAAGTTCAACCTGTGAGCTTATTCCATTGAGGTACTCTAAGAGAACATACAGATTACCTTGTCTAAGGATAAAGCAAGCTTGATTCTTTAGAAGCCAACTCTCCTAGTCACTAGTTGAAAGCTGCTCCTAGAGGGGGTTAATTCCCTGCCATTTCCTCCCTGCTAAATTCGTAAGTGGGGCTATCCCTCCTGTCCAGAGCAAGCCCTCTGGCAAAAAGATGAATAAATACTGGATGTGGGAAGGTAACAGGAGGTTATGGGCAGAGTAGCGACAGCATCGGTTACTATTTCACTGGGTGATGGGGAAATACAATTAAAGCAAAATCTTCTCCCAGCCCAGAAATCCTTTCCACAGAAGCAGTAAAGAAAGTACTTTCATTATTGAATAAGCATTAAGCCACAATGCAGTGGACATCACAGGCAATCCACTGAGAGACTGCAAAGACAGAAAGAAATCTCACTCTTTCATGTATCCAAGTAGATACAAACCATTATATACTTGTTCTCAACATAAACAATAACTCCTCCTCAAGTAAGAAGTCTTGAAAGGACCCTTTGTCATAGAGTTCATCCTAACTTTACGTGGTTCTTGGGTGATTAGTGTTAGCCAGTCGGTTTCATCCCAGGGAAAAATAAACTTACTACATCTTCATGATGGGAGGTAATTTTGCACCTTGGAGCAAGGTACCCATGGAAGTTAGGCTTCTAAGTCCCACAGAAACTGGGAGATCATGGTGTTATCTATCGTGATGCTTACATTTCAAAGAAATGGCTCCAAGTCCTTGAGAAATCAACTTCTAGGTAATAAAGTTAACAATAAGCCTATCCGGTCTTCAAAAGGATTTATGTCCATTTCAAAGAGAAGAGGACTTACAATCACAAGTTTTCTAAAGTAAGTGCTGTGAGAAAAAGGAGGGAAGGAAATCTCTTATTTTCAACAGGGAGAAGTCAGCCTCTTAAAAGTCTTTTTAAAAAAATTTTTTTAAAAAGATTTTATGTATTTATTTGACAGAGAGAGAGAGATCACAAGTAGACTGAGAGACAGGCAGAGATTGGGGGAGGGGAGGGCTGGGTAGGAGAGCAGAGAGCCTGATGCTGGGCCCAATCCTAGTGAGGAGGGAGCAGAAAGCTGGCTGAGGACAAAGCAGAAGCTGACACCCTGCAGCCTCCCCCCACCCCCACTCCTGGGTGGAACATACATGACATTCTTTGGGAATCTCCCAACTATCTTAATGTTAATAGCTTGCTAAAAAGGGAAAAAATGACCTTGACAATGGCAAGGCCTCTGGTATCCAGATTCTTGTAGGTCCTCTTTAGCATATGAAAGTTCTATTGAAACCTCCCTTTTCCTTACCTCCCCAACCCCATCATATAAAACCTGCCACCCCTTACAATGCAGGCGCAGCAGCTCTTTCTGCCCACAGGTCCAGTCCCCGTGCTTTAATAAGCCACCATTTGCACCAAAGATGTCTCAAGAATTCTTTCTTGGTCATTGGCTCCAGACTCTACCCCACCAAACCTACTTACATTCTAAAACTTCATCACTAGGACCCTGAGACAATGACCCAAGCCGAAGACAGAGGCTCAACCCAGGAAGCCCAAAAAGCCTTTTATTTTTAATTTGCATTTTTTCTTACCTTAGAAGTCACATCTTTTAAAACCATAAAATTTTTGTGTCTGCACTTTATCTCCTTCACTGCTTCCTAAAATGTGTTTACTCAAGTATTCATCTTTCTCCTCCTGCCATTCAATTGGCATGTGTTCAAATGGCATATGTTGAGATGTTCTGCTTGGTTTTCTTGTCTATGGCTGGTAGTATTGTATGCTATTTTTATTTGTCAGCTTAGATGTGGTTGTTGAAATCAATTCTGCTGACATTCTTTAAATAGTGAGTGGAAGACACAGGGATTCCCACCCTAGTGGGCTTCTGATACCAGTTTTCTTAATTTCTCCTAGCCTCAAAGGCAAGGCAGGCTTTTTGGTTGCTTCTTAGCTCCTAAGGTCAGGGAGAACCATGACACTCCCATGTCCTTCCCCCGTGAAGTGCACAGATCTCTGAGGACAGACTCTTCCCAGGATCCACTCCCTTTATCTGTTTCTCTCCACCTGGCTCCAATGCTGTTTTCCAAGTGCATTCACTTCCCCTTCTCAATTCCCTCTACTGAACCTGAATGAAGCCCATTTACATCCAGCTGGATATGGAAAAGAAGAGGCTAGAGAAGCATATTTAGAAAATTCTGTTCCCAAATTGTTCTATCCCCACAAATGTTTGTGAGGATCTTAATTACTAAGCAAGTGAATTTTTGTTGAAAAATTTTTAATTTTTTTAAAGATTTTATTTATTTATTTGACAGACAGAGATTACAAGTAGGCAGAGAGGTAGGCAGAGAGAGAGAGGAGGAAGCAGGCTCCCCACTGAGCTTAGAGCTGGATGCGGGGCTTGATCACTGGATCCTGGGATCATGACCTGAGCCAAAGGCAGAGGCTTTAAGCCGCTGAGCCACCCAGGCGCACCTAAACAAGTGACTTTTAAATAAAATGAGGGGATACAAGTCTTTCATATGTTAATTCAGGACAGAGACCTTGACCATTTTGTCAAGACCTATGACTTTCTTTTTCTCCAGTAGTGAAAGAGCCCTTTTGTTGTGTTTCAAACAACACACCTAGTTTGAGAAGTTAGACCATTCTTGATGTAATGTAGAATGTATGATTTGATTGTCTTGAATTGAGGTTCATACCCTCTAGTAAACACTCAACTACCAAACTCAACCATAAGGAATATTCTGGGACTATCCACTTCTATGGTTTTAAAATCCTGACCTACTTTAGAAAATACCATCTTTGGTTCCACTATTTCTGGTACTTCACCCTTCATGAAACTAGATGGTGTTAGAATGGGTGTGGAGAGAAAAGATTCCCTCCCCATAGCTGACTAGGGAGAGCTTTAACCTGGAAGATCTCTTGCTACTTTGAATTCGAGGGGGCAGGAATTTGCAAGTGATAAGCTGACAAAAACCTGAGGTGCTCTTCAGGATCAAGCCATTGCTTCTCTACCATGTATTTATATGCATCCATTTGTATAAAAACACTTTGTGTGGATAAATTTTTGGACCACTAATTTGTACTGGCATAAAAGAATTTCCACATATGTGTATTTTAAAATGCTTTTAAATTGACAATTCAGACAAATCCTATTCAAGCCAAGGTATAAATAATAAATGTATGTTTATTTGAACTTCTTAATGGAGAAAGCTGTGCAGACAATAGACTTATTTATTTCTAAAGAAGATTTATGTTAAAAGAAAGTTCCCTGGGGCATTAAGAAGAAAAAGCCTACAAAAAGCACTCTAGTAAATTATAACTCTGAGGATAAAATATGACAAAAATAATTGCTAAAGTAAAAACCACAGCATAAAACTTGCATGTACTCTGTATCTTATGTTTTCAACTTTTTTTTTTTTTTTTTAATTCCTGTCACTGAAAGAACTACTCCTGGGAGAATAATTGGGATTTTCCAATATGTTAACTCTCTCAATTTATATAGAATTTTGAATATTGTTTTGAATTCTGGATATTTAGCATAATGATATTTAGTGATAGCCATATTTGATTAGTGCTTATTATTTTATTACTATCTTCATTTTATAAGGAGGAATTCAAAAGCTGAAATAGTAAGGTCACTTGCCCACATTTTACGCCATTAATTGGAAGAGCTGGGATAAGCTCTTCCAATTAGGAAGAGCTCTTCCAAAAGGAAGACCTGGCATGAGCAGAACCTGGTCTGTTACCTATCATGATATATGGTCTTTCAGTGGTATATGATCCATGTGACATACTGTAGACAATAAATTTGTGAGTCATTTGAAAGTTAAAATTCAAGGAAGTACATGGGGTGATGTTAATTTTTCCTTATCTTTCCAAGACATGTGAGCTATTTGGTTTTCAAATATACATTCTCTTAAAGTTATACATTTAAGGGGCGCCTGGGTGGCTCAGTGGGTTAAAGCCTCTGCCTTCGGCTCAGGTCATGATCCCAGGGTCCTGGGAACAAGCCCCACATGGGGCTCTCTGCTTGGCAGGGAGCCTGCTTCCTCCTCTCTCTCTGCCTGCTTCTCTGCCTACTTGTGTCTGTCAAATAAATAAATAAAATCTTTAAAAAAAAAAAGTTATACATTTAAATAAACTTAATAGGGAAACCAGCATTCAACCGATGTACTCTTGCTTACATCGAACCAACAGTTAATTTGAAACTTTTATAATTATATTTTTTCAAGTGAATTTAATGTTTATTAAAAACACCCATTAACATAAGAGTGCACTTTAGAGTTAGGCCTGCTAAATTCAAATCTCTTATTCAAAAATAATTGCAACCAAGTTACTTAGCTTCTCTGAGAAAAAACCTTTAACTTTTTCTGAGGATTTATAATGTGCCAGACACTGTACTTGGGATTTACGTCCATTATCTCATTTCATCTTTACATGAGAGACTCAAAGTTTCCTTATTTTGTAGATGAAGAAACCCAATCTCAAAAAATATAGTACCTATCTTCTACATTATAGATAATAAGTATCAGTGCTATTAATTCAAACTGAGGTGTTTCTGACTCCAAAATCTTTTTTTTTCCCACTCTGCATTACCCTCAGCTTCTTCCAATACCCCCCTAAGGGTTCTATGAAATTAAATGACAGAATATGTGTAAAATACACAGTAGCAGTCTCATTGTAGGTGCTTAAAGAGTAAATGAATAGTTTCTATTTCTAATTTTGAATTTTCAAGTAATATATCCTAGTGGATACTCTGCTTGGAAAGTGGCATATTCTACTACTAAAGTCTTCAGTAGCAGGATGACGGTAACTGTGAAGGAAAGTCATATGGTGAGTCATGAACTGTTAAAGATGTGAGAAAGCTTAAATATCATCATATCTAACATTGTCTATTATTTTTTGTTTAGTGAGCTTGTGGAACAATATCCTCTTACCCCAAACTGTTATATATAAACAGGTTTAAGTTGAGTTGATATGGTTGAGTGGGATGGAAAAGAATCCTCATTTTGTATCCATGTGGTCCATGAGACACATCTTTCTGGAACTCTCAGGGCTCCATAAAGCACAATTTAAAAATTACTTCTCTAGTAACTTTCTCTTTTTTTTGCATATGAAGAAGGCCACAACAGCAAAATATCTGGTAAAATTTGCAGTAGTAGAGGAGCTACGGCAAGAAGAGATACTACACTTGGTGCTTTCTATGTCCTGCTCCAATGCACTTCCCTGGACTCAGAGCTACATAGAAGTGTCTACAGAAAAGCAGTCATTTGGGGGTGGCTGGTTGGTTCTGTTGGTGAACCATCTGACTCTTGATTTCCAGCTCAGGTCATGATCTCAAGGGTGTGAGATCAAGCCCCGACCTGGGCTTGTGAGTGAAGCATGGATCCTGCTTAAGATTCTCTCTTTCTCTCTCTCTCTGTCTTCCCTTTTAAAAGGAAAGAAGGAAAGAAAGAAAGAAAGAAGAAAGGAAAGAAAAGAGAAAAAGAAAAGCAGTGGTTGGTATTTGTAGAATTTTTGAAATATTTGTTCCTATACATAGAAAATAATAAAAAAATTATTTCAGTCTCTAAGATTATAACAGTTGTTGATAAAGTATTACTGTAAAGTTTTGCATCATTGGGAACTTTCTGGATGCTAAAGGTTGCTGAGATTGATTTCTGGGAGCAAAGAGTAAGCACTGTACTTATATAGCTATTGATTCTCCCGAAATCGGAATGTTCTAGTAAGAACTAATACATCTGCCAATCCCTGAGGCACCTGGCTGGCTCAGTCAGAAGAGCATGTGACTCTTGATCTCGAGGTTGTGAGTTCGAGCCCGGTGTTGGGTGTAGAGATTACCAGCTGCCAATCCCATTATGCAATAAGGTATCAAGTCAAGGAAAGTCTAGAGAGGAGGGGCTGTTGTAAAAAATTTATTTATTCTAACTTGTTTATGAGTAACACCACAATACTCTCTTGAGTTACAAGCTTCTCTTGTTTTACTCACTTACACAGACTATATGCTTGTAATAACAGAACAAATACATGATGTGGTGTAAACTGCAATTGCATAATTATTTGCTTACAAAATAAAATATCATTGAATATACATATATAAGACCTCTACATTGTTATTCATTTAATCAGAGACATACTAAATATATTAATAATTTGGACATATTTTTCCTAAGCTAAAAATAAAGTCATATTAATAATTATAGATCACTCCATTCCAAGGTTTCAGGACAATAAATGGTTGAGCATTTAAAGAAAACCTTAGCGCGAGGGGTACTTGGGTGGCTCAGTTGTTAATTGCCTACCTTCTGTTCAGTCTTCTTCCCAAGGTCCTGGGATCGAGCCCTGCATTGGGCTCCCTGCTCTCTGGGAAACCTGCTTCTCCTTCTCCCACAACCCTGGCTTCTGTTCCCTCTCTCAGTGTCTCTCTCTCCCTCTCTCTCGGTCAAATAAATAAATAAAAGCTTAAAAAAAAAAAAAAAGAAAAGAAAACCTTAGCATGAGCAATAGAGTAAAGATATGGTTTGATGATAGAAGAAAAATGCAGCATGATTTTTACCCCTAAGTAATGAATTCAACAAGAATTTATTGAATATCTTCCTCATATTCTATCAGATACACTTATATATGAAGAATAATTTGGGAGATGAGAAAATGATGAAACAGATGTGTATAAAGATAAATCATGAAATAGAATAATGATGCTGTAAACTAGGAACAAAATATTGTGCAAAAATCATAATTAAGTTAATATAATTACAGAAGCAATTTTTAAAGTGATAAAATCTCCCTTAACCTACATGTTTTTGGTCTGAAAGTTTTTTGATAATTTTTAAAAAGTTGAAAGGGGAATTATAAAAATATAATAAAATTCAATAAGAATAACAATAACAAATACAATAGGTATAAACAAGTTTGGGAACAAATACCACTGACTCATGGTTTATAAAGTTTAGGCAGTAGGATCTTAAACAATCAGTTTATCATGGACATCCAGTTAACTATTTTATGGGGGAATAAATATTTGGCAAATGTGGTGAGTTGGTTAAGTGGTTGAGAGTAAAGACTACCTCTTCTGTAATTAAATATTTAACAGAAGAAAATATAACATATATATTATATCACATATATACATCTAGGTGAATACATAGGTGTTTAAAAAATGATGGCTGGGACATCAACAGAGTTACTCGGGTGTTCTCTCTGCTGGTAACGGGTGCTTTTCAGGAGACACTGGAGAGACAAAATAACCCAAAATCTGGAGTAGCACAAAGGAGGAATACATGATTTACATCACATTGTGAGCAATTTATAACATTTTCTTTTTTTTAAGAAAATTGCCCAAAGCAAGTGAACACTCTTCTTAACAAAATGGAAACATTTTCTTTTACTAGAGTCCCACTTTAAAGAGCATTCTATTTGCATGTGTGTGTGAGAGAGAAAAAGAAAGGTAGACAGAGACAGAGACAGATTCCAAAGGGTCATTCCAAGTAGCAAATGATGATCACCACTGTGACTTCTAAGGATAGTAGGGTCAATTAGCTGGTATGCCCTTTATTTCACTGAGCTCCAGTAAGTTGGACTTGTAAGCTTGGGAATTAGCCCTCAATAACTAAATTACTCTTTCTAATAGAGGTGAAAATAATTTGAAATTTCCTAGGAAATTCCACGTGGGAGGAAAGAGTAATACAAACATTAGACACAGGAAAGAAAAAAAAATTAAAATTGTGTAATGAAGCAGGGAAGAACTTGTGACAAGAGAATGAGAATTTTTTGAGTTGCTGTAATGAGGTTATCAATGTGACCTCTTTGCTTTGTGCCCCTCTGATATTTTAAATGAAGTCTCTGTCACCCATAAATGATTTTAACTGTGGACATTCTAAGGTATTTTAAGACATTTCGAGTTTTACATTACAACTAAAAGTTGGCAAATCTAGGGAACAAAAGGCTGGACTCGGGATCACAACATAAGGGGACATCTAATCCCGTGTCCTCTTTGGGGGAATTTGCCTTGAGTCATCTGAACTAAGATGAAATATCCAGTTTTAAGCTGACTTAAGTCTTTACTCCAGAATGGAATGAGGTACAGAGGGTCCCAAAGACCCTGCTCCTCTGTTGGACAAACTATCCAGGAAAATAGAGAATGACCCTTCATGAGGTATGTTTGTTTGAGGAATACAGCATTAGTATCCATGAGAAATTGTGCAAACTAATCTGAGCTCCACCTTAAAAACTTTGGATAAATGCCTTATTTGCAACGGATGGTCCAAACAGAGGGGTAGGCATAAACAATGTGACATGAGATCACTAGCATTTTTAGGTAAAGTCCTTCATAAAATAGGAGATGAGTAGTGAGAACCTTGAAAATAATAGTTTCACCCAGCACTGATGAGCATACAGCTTCCAAGGAATCAGAACCTTTTGGGAGAGGGGAGAAGAAATTCATATCAAATGGGCTAAGTGCATAAGGACCTGTTATTTGCTGTAGGATACCCTGGACAGCACAGGGCTACATGGGACTGAATACCAGGAAATTGCTGAGAGACCACTGGCCGTGATATTCCATAAACTAGACAGACACATCCATGGGGAAATCTGGACCTAGAAAATGTTTATTTACATTTATCATACCTATATCAGTACATACCAGTGTGATTAACCACTAGACCTGGTGTGAGATTACCTGGGTTCTAACCCAACTCCATGATTTATAGTCTCTGTAATCCTGGACAATTTTCTCTCTGTGTACCAGTCCCCTCATCAGTAGAATGAAGGAAATAACATTGTGTAGCATAAAGTATAGTTGTACATACAAAATTAGCCTATGGAAAGTACTTTGCATACCCATGACCTAAGAAGCAATATTAAAATTGTGATTTCAATTCCATTACTATTACTGTAAAAAGATACTTGAAGAAGATACACTGAAAATGCTAATAGTGTGTCTTAAATTGTGTGGTTGTTGATATTTTTTAAGATATTTGTACTTTGGGGTTTTTTTTTTTTTTCAAGTTTTCTTCAATGAACATGCTATTTTGAATTAAGAGGAAACTTTTCTAATTGTCAAGTTATTTCCAAATCAAAAGCATTCTTTTGTGGAAACTAAAATACAAGTGATAATTCCTAAGAGAAAGTTTTCTTTAAAATACTTTTAACAATTAAACACATGAATGCAATTCAAATTAGACTCTATTTCCTGTGATGCTATTCTCTGTAAAACAACCGGTAAAAAACTGATATGTTTTACTTATATTTTACCGTAGGGTACAACAGGGGTGTAGAATGTTTGGGGATATGTAAAACTAGATTCGATATTTGTAATGACTTTGTTTTGAATTTCTCATGTTTAGCAGCTAATAATTGCACTTGAAATAATTAGCTCGTGATTCCTTTGTAATAGCTGAACACCATAAATCGTGTTCTGAAGGTCAGCGGTTAAAGTAAATACCCTCAGTGGAATAAATGTACCTTTTTCATGGAAGATTAAATAATATCAACTGAATGTGCAGTCTTTTAAGCAGAATTCTAAATGACGTCAAGCTGATTCACCTTCTAACGTGTGCATCTTACATTCTTTTGATTTAGTCCCTGTGCCCTTTTCTGTGCTTTCATTAGATGGAGAACCAGTCTTCTGTACTGATAACTTCGGACCAGTTCATGTCAATTTATACCCAAGATTTTTCTCTACCATTTCTAATTTCTTTTTTTTTTTAAGATTTTATTTATTTATTTGACAGAGATTACAAGTAGGCAGAGAGGAGGAAACAGGCTCCCCGCTGAGCAGAGAGCCCGATGCAGACCTCGAACCCAGGACCCTGGGACCATGACCTGAGCCGAAGGCAGAGGCTTTAACCCACTGAGCCACTCAGGCGCCCCTGTATTCTTGTTTTTGAAACTAAAGTCTGGACGTTCTGGCAGACAATGGCTAGCTATTCACAAAATTAGATTTGATGAATAGGTTTGATTTTAACTAGCCCTAAATGAAGACTGGGTGCAAAGATGGCTTGTTGTCATCCAGTCTCCATTCTCACTTGTTTCTGTCATAAATGAAACCCTCACACTGAGTCTCATGGCTGCTCAGTCTGAAACCACATTTATAGCTTCCATTGCATTGGGCCACCATGTGACTACACTTTTACCAAAGAGATGAGAGCAGAGATGATGTATGAAACCTCTGGTATGTGTCCTTGACATAAGCTTTTTGCTGCTACATTTTCTTTCCCTGGCCCCTGGAGCAGAATTTAGAAGTGATGGTAGACAGCCTCCTTCATCCACGAACATGAGAATGACGTCCTCGGGGCTGCTAGAGTTGAGAGGGGGAACGAGGATCCTTGGATAAGACTGCAAACAAGAACCACCTGCTCTTCCAGTTACTCACAGCTTAGACGTCTACATCAGAAAGAAAACTCTTCTTCGCGTTTGAGACACATTTATTTTGGTCTCTCTTGAAACAGCCTGGCAATATTTAAAAATACTACTTGAGAACGTAAGAAATAATATTTATTACTGTGAGAAATATGTGTAGCATTTATAGATTACAAAATGTTCTTCACTTTTCTCAAAATCCACAAAATCCTGGGACCTCACTCTTATCGAAGTTTCACAGGAAGAAGCGAAGGCCTGGGAACTTTTGCTCTGTCAGAAGTTATGCCAATATGTGAGTTCCAATATAACACACCTTTGAGGATACGCAGTTTAGTTTTGAGAATAACCAGTAGTAGCTCACGATTGCTTCTGCTGTGTTAACTTTTCTCCTTTAAAATCTTTATCACTGCCAGCACCTACTTTACTGGGTCCTGACGACTCACATGTGACCTCCAGGAAGTCCCTTAATATCCAAAGACCTCAGTGTCCTCATATGCTTATATAAAGATGATGGGGGAGGGGAGAGGCAAATGTGTTTAAAAAAATTTTTTTAATGATTTTATTTATTTATTTGAGAGAGAGAGAGAGAGAGAGCATGAGAGGAGAGAGGTCAGCGGGAGAAGCAGACTCCCGAGCAGGGAGCCCGATGTGGGACTTGATCCCAGGACTCCAGGATCATGACCTGAGCTGAAGGCAGTCGCTTAACCAACTGAGCCACCCAGGCGCCCCCCAAATGTGTTTTTAAATAGCAAGCTGCATTTTATTCATGAACATCAGCCTAGTGGCCCAACTGCAGAGTATCTAGTCAGGCTCATTTTGTTTGAAAACCTTTAAAATGAGTATTATTATTCATATTTGAATGACATACTTCATAGCATGCAGACACTATAAAATTTGGCTAGCAAGTAGCCCTTGATAACCAGAGGGAAATCAGCTCAGGAAGTATGGAGCAGGAGGCAGTGTGAAGAATCCTGATTTAACCACCTGAACACTTAGGTACAAATGAAGCTGACCCCAGAGATAAGGACCAGCTTGCCTTGCAGCAGAACCCCAAGAGGAAAGAAATGTTTACCACACTCTGTAAGTGCATAGTCGTTGAGGCAAGTGCTTCTTCTCCCTAAACTGAGAAACGGGCATTAAGAAGACCCTTTTAAGTAAAAACTCCTAGGTAGAGATGGAAAGTATGCTTAGGGATGTAGAGAGTGGACTACCAGACTGAAAAGTGTTGCTGTTGGAGACATTTGATTAGATGGGGGATGGACAGAAAAGCAGGCACACCTTCCCATCTCTTTCATGGATCCTTCATGTATTGAAATGATGGACATTTCTATCAGTTAAGCACACTAATATGGTTCATATAGTTAACTTATAAGAAATCAACAGCAAATTTGCTTTTATTTATCTAGTTCAGGTCTACTCATGTTACTTTTCTAATCAGTCCCCAAATAAAACTAAAAATTACTTTGTCATTCAATTTTTATCCTTTGAAATCTAGTGGAACAACTACAAGTTTACTGAGGAGGGGAATCAGGAAGAGTAAAACATAATTAACATTATGTTACTATTTTAACTGAATTTTGCTTCCATGAAAACCCTAGACAAATGCAAATATGGTTGCAAAATGAACTGGGTTTGAATCCCAACTTTGCTGAAACGACTTGAGGTTTTTTAAACTCAGTTTCCAAATCTGAGTTGTGAATAATGTGCAAGGTTATTGTGAGATTAGGGATGTTAGGCGTCAACTACCTGGCACTCATTAGCAAAGTATATAGATCATGTACTGATTGGCTCTGCTCCTGTGCTGGGTTAATCAGGCCACAATAATCGCTTGGGTACAGCACTACAAAAATCCTGATCTAACAGTACCATGTTGTTGGTTAAGCTGAGGAGATATAGCTCATGCAGAATAAATGCCGACATAATGCTTAACTACCAGCCCTTTAATGGACTTCTGTTGACCAAAATGAGGCAGCAAATGACAGAGAAAATGCGGGTATGAAGGCAGATGACAGTCTGGGCCAGTGGGCACATAGGCTGGGAGATAAGCCTTGGTTTTGCATACATTAATGGAGAACAGGTAACCTTTACACTGTTTCTCAAAAAATAGCTAGAAAGTGCTTGTTTTCTTTTTTTTAAGATTTTATTTACTTGAGAAAGAGCTAGAGAGAGAATGCACAAGCTGGGGGAAAGGGACAGAGAAATAGAGTGAGAGAAGCAGACTCCCTGCCGAGCAGGAAGCCCAGTGTGGAACTCCATCCCAGAACCCTGGGATCATGACCTGAGCCGAAGGCTGAACCACCCAGGTGCCCCGAAAGTTCTTGTTTTCTTAAAGAACAGTGATAATCTTTCATTTATTATCTGCAAAATATTACTCATCAGACACAAAAACAATCCTTTTCTTCCTCAATATAGTAGTGTACGCTAAAACTTTAAGGCATTTCTGTAACTTCTTTTCAGGGGTTTAGCATTTTCATTTAGCTGATTAAAATCCATTGTAGATGATAATTATGCCAGCTTTTTAGAAAAATCATTCAAACACTCAAAAATTATTTTAAAATCTTTAAATGGCTTGTACCAGATTTTTATTTCTCAAAGGGTTTCTACTTATGGAAAATGTGCTTAGATTATGCCCTTTTGTCACATTCTCAGTAAATGTTAAGTCAATGCAAAATGGGTGGATTTATATTTCTAAAAATAACCTCTTTCACAGGAAGAAGAATTAAGGAAGAGTGGGGAAGCCAAATATGCCCACTTGAGTGATGAACTTCATGTATTAATTGAAGTGTTTGCTCCACCTGGGGAAGCTTATTCACGAATGAGTCATGCATTGGAAGAGATTAAAAAATTCCTGGTTCCCGTAAGTGTCTTTCATTTTTCACAAAGATATTTCTCATAACTTTTTTTTTTTAAGTGTGCCTTTGATCTTCACTGACTTTTTAGATGGAGAGTCATATGGAAAAACTAATTATTTGTGGAGTTGATAAGAAGGTAAAATAAAATAGAATACATCAAACGGTTAGCACAGGACCTGGCATGTTGCCACATACCCAAGGTTTGACAGTGCCCTCTGGACATCACTAGTGCAGTCAGGAAGAATACGACGATTGACACATAAACACAAATATGTAACTGAAGTAGTGTGCTTTTCTCTTGTGTCTGAATCACTTGGTAGTTGACATGTATTCTTGGTAATTTTTCATTAATAGAAAAAGCATTTGCAGGTACAATGGGAGGGGGAAAGAGACTAGATATGAAATATTTGCAACAAGACAATGATGTTACTTGAAAATATCAAATGTACTGTCATGTGACATTATGCCAGGTGCAGGCTCATTATAAAACATAATGTAAAATCATCAATATTAATAGAGCCAGACATTTGTTGACATCAAACAAAAATCAGAAAAATAAACTCATTGCACTCTGTGAGAGCAACAGAGATTGTTCATTTAGTAAGGCAGCAAATTCAGGGCGGTATGTTGGGTAGAATTCTCTACTGATTTTCTAAGAAATAGAGGAAGGTTAAATGAATGAAGCTTTTATAAAAGTTGACAATTTAGCATTCTAGGAAGAGGTCATTCAAACAGAATTGGCGCTGGGGCTTAGAGCTGGGAATAAGATAATTGGAAGAGAATGCTGAGTAAAGTTTTCTGGAGTGCCTGGGCAGAAGTCTTTGGCAGAGGAGCAAGAGAGTAGCTAAGATTAATCTGTTCAATGAAGAAACACTGTAGATTTCTAAAGTAAGCAATAAACTCAGAGGAAATGGTGGGTAAGATTCATTGATTGGCAGTGATTTTGAGAATGGGAAAAGGAAAAAAAAAACCAAAACCAGAATTTCAGAACATAAAAGCATCAAAATCTAGCCACATAATATATTTATATGCCCAGTTTAAAAATTTCTGTCAAGACAAGGCTATAGAGCAATCCCATACCACACTGATTATTCCCTAACTTTATATGCACACAGAATTGCTGCACAATTTATTTTCTGGTGCTTATCAGAACACCTTCCTAAATAGATCCAATATTTCATAAGCGTGAGGATATTATGTCCTCTCTTCCTTTTGCCTCCAAACTAAATGCCTAGTGCTGTTGGGTAAGCAGTTTTACTATACTGAGATGAGGCCTCTAGTGATATAGGTAGTGTAGAAAAAGCCTAGGACTTCCTACATTACTAACTCATTTCATGCCTGTAGACAAATAATTTAAATTCTCAGAGCTTCAGCTTCTTTAAAAAGAAGATAATTATAACTGATTGACCTCTGTCACAGTTACTGTGAATATTAAATAGCATAATGTGTATGAAAGGACATAGAAAATTATCAAGCAACACTTAAATGGATGCTTTTAATCTATTTTATTGTTATAGTAGATAGAATCTTGGAATGACTTCTTGAGGTTAAATATGTAAGATGAAACACTATATAATTACTGCATACATATTGGATCTAGGTTGTGGGCTAGGTTAACCCTGTTTTATTATAAATGCCAGTGATACATCTCCCCTATGTCTAGACCTTGTGATATATGTAATCATTTCATGTACAACTTCTCCACGGAAATATAGACCCCATGAGGGCAGGGCTGGCAGTATCTCTCGTATTCCCATTATTTAGCATCGTGCGTGGCGCAATAATTATTTGTTTGGGAGTCTGACTGATGGAGTGGCAGATTCATAGGCATCAAGAGTGATGCAGAGATAGAACACAGCTATTTGGATCAAGTTGAGAACATAGTATCCCCAAATTAAGATGCTTTATATATACCCATCTGGATGAGACATGAAAATCTCACATTGACCCATACAGCCTGTTCCTGCCCACCTCTGGGATTTTTCTCTCTGCCTGACCGAATGCTCCCTCTCTGTGCTCCAGACATGCGGCCTTTCCGCTCATCCCACACTCCAGACCCTCCAGGCTCACTTCTCACTGAGGGTCTTTAAAGATTCTTCGCCAAAATACTGACACAGCTGTCATTTAGGTTGCCGCTCATGTTAGCAATGCAGGAAATTCCTCCCTGACCACACTGTCTAAAGTCACCTCCCTGCATTTGTATAAGCCTATTATATTTTGCTCACAATATCACTGGCCCCTTAATTAACACTGCAGTTTGCTGTCTTCTCATGCTTTGGCCCTCTTCACTTACTTAATTTTCCTCATAGCTTTTATAACCTATTCTATGTCTACACACATTCGTATATATATTACTTATTCATTTATTGTTGGTTTTCCTGCTAAAATATAATGTCATGAGGGTGGGCATTATTGTCTAGTTTTACTGCTTGATTCCCTGTTTTGAACTATGCCAGACACATGGGAACACGTAATAAATATCTTTTGTATGGGTGAATAAATGATTGAATGAATACATTTTGTTCTCTTTTTAAAGATTTTTTTAAAAGATTTATTTATTTTGGTGAGAGAGGGAGCATACCAGTGTGGAGAGGGGCAGGGAAAAAGGGGGAAAGAGAGAAGAAGTCTTCCCACTGAGCCTGGAGCCCAAGACGGATCTTGATCTCACAACCCTGAGATCTCCACCTGAGCCAGAATAGAGAGTCAGACTGACTTAACCACACAGATGCCCCTGAATAAGCTTTTTTAAAAAATGAATAGGGGCACCTGGGTGACACAGTCAGTTAAGCCTCCAGCTCTTAGTTTCAGCTCATGCTGTGATCTCAGGGTTGTGAGATCAAGCCCCATGTTGGGCTAGGTGTGGAGTCTGCTTAAGATTGATTCTCTCTCCCTCTCCCTCTGCCTCTCCTCACCCATGGCCCAACCCCCAACTCATGCTTTCACTCTCAATAAATCAGTAAATAGATAACTAAGTAAATATTCTGATATCTCTCAATGTTGTATTAGCTAATAATATAATCAGTAGAAGTCCTACTTGATAAATTTTTCTCATTTGCCTTATTTGCCTCAGCACCAAGCAAAGGATGGCAATTGTCTACTTCATCTTTCACTAGAACCACAGGGAGCAAAAATGAACTGCCAGTTCTTTTTTTATTATGAAAAATTACTTGGTGATCCAAGTTTCTTTTGAGATTCAATATTAAAGTCTATAGAAATGCTAACATATCAGGACATTAAAATTTACAAATATGATAGGTGAAGAATTATAGCCAGTAAGAGGTATGCTAGAATGACATAGAAAACTAATCCAGAATAGGACTACCATCTAATTCCTGTGCAAAACAGAGTGTCTTTCCATGGTCACAGTTTTTATCCAGCATGTATCCAATGTGCCCCATGTCTGGAGGTTGTAGTTGTTCAAGACTTCTAACTTCGGAACATACAACATGTCATGAAATGTCTGAATGGTGTAAGCTGTTGGAAAGCAACACTGTTTTAGTACTTTGTATGAATTGTTAAGGGCAAAAGAATTATTATTACCTAGGGAGAAAATTTCTAACTTGCTGGTCTCTCCATCCAGTTACTACGGTCTTATCAAAACAAGTAGGGTGGCATGTCAATAAAACATCAATACATTGAATTCTCCTAATTTTTAATCTCTAATACTTAGAGCACATTCTCTATTAAAGTTTTCACTTATTGCTAATTTGTCTTACAAATACAGATTAAGCCTATTAAATCATTTGACAAATAGTTACAAAAAGGATTTAAAATCCTAAACTAATATATGTTTCGATAATGGTAAAGACTTTCTCTTTCCTTTATCGTCTGTAAAGGGGTAAACAAATGTCATTATTATCATTATTATATTTTATAATACTCCTTTCTCTTATAGTTCAGGCACTAAGCATGCCATATATGGTTGTTAAGATTGCCTCTTACACAATGCTAGGGAAAAACATTTACATTGTAGTTTATGAATGAGACCCCCTGGGATCCCTGAGTACAACTTCCCTTTTTCCAAACCCTTGTCAGAAGATTACTTTAAAATAATGACACTGTATTTCATATTTCTGTGGGCTAACTCTCACCTTCAATTAGGTTGAGCTAGTAAGTTTTACTAATGCTTAATAATTAGCTCATAATTGAAGCATAATACGTTGTCTCAGAATTTATGAGGGTCTAGCAAAATTCTGCTCATTGAATGTGATTTTATTAATTCTTTTATAGAAAAGACGAAAGGATGGGTTTCCACACAACCAGGAAATTAGGTTTAGGTCACAGAGAACAAAAAGATTACTTTGTTACTGGCTCAAGAGTTAGTTGTTGACAGAATTAAGAGATCACAATACTCATTTCTACCAAGCCCTGGCAGGGCCCCAGAATCTTTCTCAGCATAGTACGCTACACAGAACTAGAATATTATCAGAGTTGACAGAATCTGAAAAGTGTTCATCATACCGGGATAGGTCTCTAATGATCATCGCTAGAGGTTTTATCACTTAAAGAAAAGGCATTATATATATACATATATGTAATATTCAACATAGAATACAGTATATTGTACATTAGTAAGAGAATACAATATATTAACACAATTCAACACAGAAAAAAATGCATCATTCTATGTTATTTCTTTCCTACATCAGATTGGATGTGCATCTTGGCGACAGCCGTGATTCTTGAATTGGGGCAATTAGGGCATATTATATCATTTCAGGTTTGAGATTAGAAACCTGTGTAGGAAACCTCTCAGGAGTGTGCTATGGAAGAAAAGTAAATGCTTTTCCTCTTTAGAGTAAAAGCAAAGAGAGGACATTCTTGCCTTCTCTTCCTCAAAGACTATAATCTTAGCTCTGAAATGGGAAAATGACACTGATCATTATTAGCAATCACACAGGGAAGTAGATACAAGGAAAATAGAAAAGAAAAGCAGAGTATTTTCAGTCTAGGAGATGGAATATCTAGACTTTCATGCACTGAAAAAATTTTTATAAAGTTTTGAAAGATTACAAATATAAGAATATATCCCTGAAATTCATGTTATAATTTGATAAGAAGTAAAAATTTGGTCAGAGTATTTTTTGCAAGTGAATATGTAGGGGAAAAAATGTATTAAATAAAAACCCACCAGCCAGCAAAAGTAATGATAATTGGCAAGGCCTATAGACAAGGTGGAGAATGCAGATACATTCTGGGGAGCAGGTGTCAGAAGTTCAACATGTATGGCAACAACATCTTACAGGCAAGGTAATGATCAGCAATAGCATAAAAAAATAAAGTTCAATATAGAGAGGGAAACAGAATCCATAATATGGATGTCATTCCCTCATTGCTGTGGCTGTTGTCAAAATGTTGCCAAGAAGTTTCCTCAGATTGCTTCCTTCAAGACAATTGATTCTCTTTTCTTTCTCATAATTAACCGTATTCTAATGGTGTGGTAACTAATAGCACTAAGCAAAAAGCCACATGTATTTATGTAATTATTACTTGCTCAGAAATGCTTCCTGTATGGCTATAGTACTAGGATAATATTCTGATTGTATTTGGAGACATTTGTAATCAACTCACATTGAGTATTTCTTCTTATCTGATAAGTTGTAATAGATAATACAGACCTATGACTTAGGAAATAATTATAATTATTACTTATTCTTAGAAAATAACTAATAATGATTATCATAATTAATTAGAATAACATTAATTATAATAATATATAATTAATTAGGATACCACTGTAATAATATAGTTTATTGTTATTGTTGTTGAGATAAAGCCACTTTAGTGACCTTAGTGACTGGCTTAACCTGGAAAGCAGATAAAAAGAAGAAATGGATAACTATTTGAGTTTGATTTTCTACACTCCTCACAGTACAAATAATGAAATGTTCACTTTATGAATCTAGGGCCAGGATGTGATCATCTCCTTTCTGTTTTAAGAAACAATTTATCACTAATGATTTCTGGGCTCATTTGACATCAGGGATCTGAATTCTTCAAGGCCACTCTTTTCAGGAGTTTTTATTGCTTTTTAGTTGTCCAGTATCTTTCTCCTGTTTCTTTCACCATCTGGATTTCATCTTGATGATTTACTTCTTCCCCATTAACTGGCATTAAATCACAAGAACTGCTTTTGCAATACCAAATGTAGTCATTAACATGAAGGTTTAGCATCATTCCTAAGGTTATCTGTGTTTTTAAAGATCTGTGGTTCCTAAGGATACAGGTTTGATCTTCCAGGCAAAAATCTTCCCCTCTTGGAGCACCTGGCTGGCTTAAGGAGTGTGGAGTTCTTGATCTCAGGGTTGTGCTTTCAAGCTCCATGTTGGGTGTAGAGATTACTTAAAAAATAAAAATATCTTTAAAAAAATCTTGACCTCTTAAAGTCTTCTGATTCTAGTATAATGGAATTTGTAGAGGATCAAATAGAAATTTTATATTGTATTCAGAACATTTACTGAATGCTGATCCTGCACTTGTACACAGGTACATAACAAACATATGCCAATACTGACTTGAAAATACTTTTATAGTCGGATGCAACTTAAGAAGACTCATGATTTGGTACAAAATGATTTGGTACAAAAAACGAATTTGGTACAAAAAACAAATTTGGTACAAAAAAAAAAGAATCACAGCAGAAGAATAACTCAATGATCAGAATCTGTTAAATAAATGTATAATTTTAACCGAGTTAATAATTTAAGTAATTAGTATCAATGGTCTAAATAATGCAAGGCAAAAGATTTGTTTATATTCAATTCAACAAATATTTCTAAACATCAAATATATGCTAGGTATGATTCTAGGAATTTGTGTTACATGGCACTGCCTGTGTAGAATTTAATAACCAGAGAACTATCTTCAAGATTTAAAAAATAAATATTATGGAGACAGATTTAAGAGAGAATGGGAAATGAGAGACCAGATTAGATAATAGGGACAATATTGACAATAGTATGACAGACCAGGCAATTTTGATCAAACGGAAAGTGTTAATTCTAGAGTCAGCAAAATCTTGTTTCCTAAGAGGGGTTCAAGGTGGCAGCGTAGGAAGATCCTGAGCTCACATCCTCCTATGGACACAAAAAAATCTACCACCACATGTGGAATAATTTCCTCAGGGGTGAAAAAAAAAAATCTGAAACCTGGATGACTGAGCCTTCATAGCAAAGAAAAAAAAGACTGTCAAAATAGATAGAAGAGGCTGAGGCAATCCTCAACAAAATATTAGCAAACCATGGTCTTCCCAGGAAACCCTCCTTCCCCCTGCCTAGGCAAAGCAATCCACAGTTGGGATCTCAAAAATGCAACTCTTTTCTCTGAGAAGGGAGGGGGTCTATGCTCCACATCAGGTACCCAACCCTAGATTCTGATCAGGACAGATGAGCCCCCAAGAAGCCTGGCTTTGAAAATCAACAGGAATTATGTCCAAGAAAACCATAGAATGTAGGAAATGGGAGAACCCACTCTTAAAGGCTTACACATAGACTAACTCATCCCAAAACTTAGCTTAAAAACACCAGTTGGATAAGCACTTGGACCATGTGTGAAGGAGACCCACTTACTAATTTGGGGTGTCTGCTGGAGAAGCAGGAACTTGTTGGGATTCTCTCTTGGACAGAGACACTAACATTTGCCATTTTTGTGATCTCATTCTGACTTGCTAATACTAGCACTGTCAGACACTATTTTGGAAATTTCCTCTAGCCTGTTAGTGCTAGGAGACATGGTTCTTTGAAATATAAACAATATTGGCAAACTTTTAGTTAGACTCACTAAGTCACTAGAAAAAATAGAGAGGACTCTAGTAAATAAAATCAGAAGTGAAAGAGGAAAATTACCACTCATATCATAACATTGATACCAAAACTAGACAAGGGCACAGCAAAAAAAAAAAAAAAAAAGAAAGAAAGAAAAGAAAAGAAAATTATAGGCCAGTATTCCTGATGAACATAGATGTGAAAATCCTCAACAAAATATTAGCAAACCAAACTCAGTAATACATTAAAGGGATCATACACTATGATCAAGTGGGATTTATTCTAGGGATACAAGGATGTTTCAACACCTGTAAATCAATCCACATGATACACCACATTAATGACAACAACAAGAAGGATAAAAATCAAAAGACAATTCAATAGATGCAGAAAGCACATTTATAAAATCTAACATCCATTTACAATAAAAACTCTTAACAAAGTGGGTATAGAGGAAAAGTACCTAAATATATAATATAGGCCATATATGACAAACCCTCAGCTAACATCATACTCAATGGTTGAAAAACTGAAAGATTTTCCTCTAAGATCAGGAACAAGACAAGCATACCCACTCTTGCCATTTTTATTCAACATAGTATTAGAAACTGTACCCACAGTAATAAGACAAGAAAGTGAAATAAGAGCTATTCAAGACAGAAAGGAAAGGTAAAATTGTTACTGTTTGCAAATGTCATGGTACTATATATAGAATACCCTAAAGTTTTCACCAAAAAAAGTGTTAGAATAAGTGAATTCAGTAAAATTGTGGGATACAAATTAGATATACAGAAATCTGGCAGCTCTATACACTAGTAACAAACTATCAGAAAGAGAAATTAAGAAAGCAATTCCACTAACAGTTGTATTATAAAGAATAAATCTTAGGATAAGTTTAAACAAGAAGGTGAAAGACTATAAGACAAAGATGAAATAAAATGGAGACACAATAAATGGAAAGATAATCTGTGCTCATGGATTGGAAGAATTAATATTGTTAAAATGTCCATTCTACCTAAAGCAATCTACAAATCAGTGCAATCCCTGTCAAAATTCCGATTGCATTTTTCACAGAAGTATAAAGAAGAATTCTAAAATTTGTATGGAACCACAGAAGATTCCAATACCCAAAGCAATCTTGAGAAAAAAGAACAAAGCCAGAGGTATCACAGACTCCTTGATACTACAAAAGGTGTCATACTCTCTAGACTACAAAGCTAAAGTAATCAAAGCAGTATGGTATTGGCATAAAAATGGATAGATCAGTGAAATAGAACTAAGAGCCCTGAAGAAAGCCCACAAATATATGGACAATTAATTTATAACAAAAGAGCCAAGAACATCTAATGGTGAAAGGATGATCTCTTCAACAAGCGGTGCTGGGAAGACTGGACAGTCACATGCAAAAGAATGAAACTAGGCCACTGTCTTACACCATATGCAAAAATTAACCCAATGGGTTAAGGCTTGAATATAAGACCTGCATACCTAAAATTCCTAGAAGAAAAAATAGATGATAAGCTTCTTGACATCAGTCTAACTAAGCAGTGTGGATCTGATTCCAAAGGCAAGGCAAACAGATATAAAAGTAAATGAATGGCACCACTTCAGACTTAAAAAAAAAACTTACCCACAGAAAAAGAAACCATTGTCAAAATAAAAAACCTACTAGATATTTGCAAACCATACATCTGATAAGGAGCTAATCTCCAAAGTACAAAAGGAACTCATACAACAACAACAACAACAACAAAAACCCAAACAACCCTATTAAAAAACAGACAGATGATCTGAACAAACATTTTTCCAAAGAAGACATACTGATGGCCAGCTGGCACATTAAAAGATGTCCAACATCAATAATTCTTAGGAAATTTCAAATCAAAACCATATTGAGATATAACCTCACACCTGTTAAAATGACTATTATGAAACATACAAGAAATAACAAATGTTGGAGAGGATGTGGAGAACAGTGAACCCTTATACACTGTTATTGGGAATGTAAATTGGTGCAGCCCCTATGGAAAACAGTATGGGGAAGTATCAAAATATTAAGAATAGAGTATCAAAATATTAAGAATAGATCTAACATAAATACACCCCCATGTTTATTGAAACATTATTTACAATAGCCAAGGCATGGAAATAACTTAAGTATTCATCCATGGGTGAATGGATAAAGAGAATGTGTTATATGTATATATAATGGAATATTATTCAACCATAAAGAAGAATAAAGTCTTGCCTTTTGCAAAAACATGGATAGACCTAAAGGTATAATGCTAAATGAAGTAAGGCAGATGGAGAAAGACAAATACCATATGATTTCACTCATGTGTGAAATCTAGAAAACAAAACAAATGACCAAATAAAATAATGCAAAAACTCACAGGTAGAACAGATTGATTGTTACCAGAGTGAAAGGATGTTGTGAGGTGGGCAAGACGTGTGAAGGAAAGAGGTCAGTTGTATGGTGGTGGGTGGTAATTACACCTTTGGTGGTGATCACTTTGTAACATATACAGATGTCAAATTACAGTGTTATACACCTGAAATTTACATAATGTTATATGCCAATTTTATCTCAAATTAAAAAGGAAAAAAAAGAAAGGAAAAATCAATTGCTGACACCACCACCATACAGATAAGAGTCAGTTATGCGGCGAGATGGAGAGAGTTCAAAAGATAAAGGTAGAACAGGAGATCAAGGTGAAGGGGCTGTGGAGCAAAAGAGAGTGTGTTTTGATTAGTTTCTTGAAGGTGTTGATAACCCCCAGTTAAAGAGTCTACTTCATAATGATTATCTTTTAAGAAATACAAGAAAAATGTAGGGAATGGCATATTCTAAAACTGGTTATTTCTGCAAAATTAGGTATTCCTGAAATATATCTTCAACTTCTGTTCTAGCAATTAGTTTTTACTTTTCAAACAGCTTATTTTGCAGCTATGTAAGATACAATGTAAGCTTATTTTGAATTGCTCTTCTTTGATTAACTGATCTCATTTTACTTTCAGCAAGCAGCAATGGGTAATATACTGACAGTATTCAAACCAGATATCCAGGGAACTTGGAAGGATCCCTACTCTTCTAAGAAATATATCTTCTATCTCATCTCCAATTTTTTTTTCTGGTCCCTTTCTCTGTTGCACCCAGCCTCTCCACATAGCGTATGTAAGGATGCATATACAGGTGACCCTTGTACAATGTAGGAGTATGGATGTCAACCCCACCCTGCGTAGTTGAAATTCTGTTTGTACCTTGTAACTCCCCCAAAACTCAATTACTAATAGTCTACTACTATTGAAAAGAAGCCATTTCATGAGATAGTCAATTAACATATATTTTGTATGTTTTGTATATTATATACTATATTTACAATAAAGTAAGCTAGAGAAGAGAAAAAGTTAAGAATCATAAGAAGATTAAGAATCGTCAAGAAAATCATAAAGAAGAAAAAAAATTTACAACACTGTGTCAAAAAATGCATATATAAGTGGGTTCAAACCCATGTTATTCAAGGGTCACCTGTATAATTCCTTAAAATACAAATAGAAGTGGCTTACTGGATGGCCTATACTGGATATGGTACAAATAGGAATTGGTTTTATTTTTCTGTAATTAGTGTTGTTCTCCCTTTCTATTCATTACCAACAGCTTGAGCAAATCACATAGCTTTCCACTCATTCTCCTATTGGAATCTTAATTTACATAATTCAGGTTTTAAGTCCAGTTAGTTTCAATTTATGATTTCAATTTCTTTTTTTTTAAATTTATTTATTTATTTATTTATTTGTCACAGAGAGAGGGAGAGAGAGAACGAGGACAGGCAGAGGCAGAGGGAGAAGCAGGCTCCCTGCCCAGCAAGGAGTCCGATGTGGGACTCGATCCCAGGACGCTGGGATCATGACCTGAGCTGAATGCAGCTGCTTAACCAACTGAGCCACCCAGACATCCCTATGATTTCAATTTCAAATCCAATTCAAACCTCCTCCCCAAATTTACAATTTGGGGAGTAGCAGTGGGGAGAGAGACACGGTCTGCTCATCTATCTCCTCCCACTTTTTCCATATTCCAGCTTCTAGTGCTCCCAGAGCTTTGTGAATGGTCTTGGTAGGTGAGGTAGGAGGTGATAAGAAATTAGAGAAATGTGGGTTATAAAACTGGTCCTGTGGTAATCTGGTTAATTTGAAACTTATTTCAGTTATTTTCCTCAGATGGGATTTATGGATAAAAGACTAGAGGAATTCCTGCTGTTCCCCAAATAACTTGCTTTCTTCCTTTCGGCCGAGTGATATCTGGGAGGAGCTCAGTGTTTTCATGTGCAGTCCTTTCTCTCCATGGTGTCTTGTTGGTATTCTACCATCCTCTTGCTTCCAGGGCATCCTCTTGCTTCAGGTGGGCTTTGTCCTGTGTACCTAATTTCTCCTTTCTCTCTGAGAGCTGGAAGGATTATTTTACCTTGTCTTGGAGTTGAAGAATTGTAACAAATTATGTGGAGGTTGGGCCCTTTTCTTATCAACCCCGTCTGGAAATCAGTAAGCTCTTTCAATTGGCAGTGGCATTAGTTCTTCCTTTCAGAGAAATGATCTCCCTGTTATTTGTATATTTTCTTTTCTCTGTATTTTTCCTTTCTCTTCATTTGAAACTCCTATAGCGTATGGCAAGTCTCCTGAATTTTTTTTCTTCAATTGTCTTTTTCTATCAATTTGCATCCTCTCACCATTTTGCTCCTGTGTCCCAGGAAATACCTCCTCCATGGTCTTCTAAGCTACAAATGCAAAATTTAGCAGTGATGATGCTATCTTCCAGTCCCTTGAATTGTTTAGACGGAATCATGTAGATATTGTGCTTACTTTTTTGTTTTGTTTTCCACCTTCAGAAAATACTGGAACTGTATTGTCTTAGGTATTTCTTCTGCTTTTCTGTTTAGGTTTACTTCTATCCTCTCTAACAGCTTTATTTCACTGGGCAGGTTTTCTGACTGCTCTTGGTCTCTCCAGATGTTCTTTCCATTTTTTTTTCTTTCTTTCTATCTTGATTAGGTAATAGCACTAGTCCTCTGAAATGTCGGAAAGTAAATCAGTCTTCCCCACATGGACCAAAAATGTAGAACTATGCAGGCCAGAAATACCTTCCTGTTCTCCCATCTCCTTTCACCTTCCCAGATTTGAGGCTCACTCATTCTGAGTCATTCTAAGGTCTTCTTTAGCTTCTTACTGACTAGGGAGAATTGGCCTCTTCAGGTGAGTCTCTGTGGCAACCTCACACTTGGATGAAGTACGGATATTTGCAACCCATACTCTTTCTCAAATACTCACTCTACCATTGCCCTGCTGGGATTTTCCTGCACTGGATTTCATGTACTCTCTCAACCCACACACAATAAAGGCCTATACCAGTTCGTTCTCTTAGCTAGGTCTCTCGGAGAACTCAAAGCCTGACCTACACATGAACTTCTGAGCGTCTCAGTCTTTATTTCAGCCAACATGTGCAAGTGTGTGACCGCTGATAAAAAAGAAGAAAGCTGTATTAAGGTCACTACCTTCCTAGGATTACTAAGGTCTTCCACAATTAGTTTAATGAGTTCTCTTTATGTTCAACATATGGAAGAAACCATCTAAAGTAACTTTATAAGTGCCAGAGATTTAAAGTTTGAACTCTGTATATCATGCGACACTTTGAAGATGAGTATTTTATTCTGTAATAAATCAGAAATTATGTATTTAAAATACAATAAAATTAAATATTTCACAAGAGAAAAAAAAATGTTCCATGCACATGTACCCTCTGAAAACTAGATACACAGTAGTTTCCATGTTTTATACAGATGTTGTTGAGTTAATATGCACAAATACCAGTGAAGGCCTTGACTTAATGGCAGAAATATTAAAGTAAACCTAGCTGGGAATTCAGAGCATTCACGTAAGTGATAAGTGTGCCAGTAACAATTCCTATGTGTCATTAATAGCCAATCATGAGTGTAATATTAATTTTGCTATGTTTTTCAATACAAACACTAAAATGCTAGTAGCTTATTTCTACTCTTTTTGTAGACCTTTTGCCTGAGATTTTTCTGTAAGGAGGAGACAGTGACATTTATTTAAATTCTACGACCTGCTAGGCATTCTCATGAGTAGCTTATCAACATCATCTTTTGTTATTCTCATAACAAGCCAGTGGATGTGTAATGCTTATTATATAGATGAGGAGGTTGAGGTTTGCAGGATGGCATAGCTACGTAAATATCATGAGTAGCCTAGCATAGCAAACACTACCTGACTTTGAAGCCCTAGTTTTCTCACAGCAGTGCATCATTTTCCACATTAGACAATAAAAGAGTGGAATGTCTAAGACTGGATCCAGTCAGACATCCGTATTTAGTTACAAAACTGTTGATAAGTGACAAACTAGATATGAATAAAACATAGAAAATATCACCTTTGCATAGCTCCATTTGGTTTTTACCACCGGATGTTTTGAGATTCTAATTCTGTATGTGTGTATGTATATAAGTGTATAAAATAATCCCTTATGGTGTTTCTATGTATAGAACCAATCAGTTATTACCAGTAGTAAGTGACTGTGGAAATTTGTTCCTTTTCAGGGCAAACTTCTTTTGGGATTACTGAAAACCCGTTTACTCTTGGATTGCTGCCATGTTCCTAATGCCCTTTGTTTCTTCACTTTCTTCTGAAGTTTACAGTTTTAGGGCTTGGCTGCTACAATATGGAACTTTCAGTTACTCTATTATAACAAGAATGATAGACTCTTAGAATTTTAGGAAGTTCTGTTGTTTTGACTCCCATCTTTGATCCAGGAGTCCACATTCTCCAACCAGTATTTATCTTTGTTTAGGTCAAAATAAATCTTGAGCACACAGATTCTTGTAATAATTTTATCCATCCTTACTGGTCCTATTACCTGGGGCACATTGAAGGTGATACCAACCACCACCTAGTATTAGCACTCTTCTGCGAGATGAGTTACATTTTATCTTCTCTTCTCCTCCCTTCCTCATACTAATCTAGGTCTCATTTGAGAAAGTTGAAAAGCTTTAGAAAGACATGTTATAAGCAAGGGTAGATATCATAATCAGAGTGACATTCTTCTAAAAGTGAAAGAAGGACCTCCTACAAATAGAAGGTAGATAACTACTCTCCTTAAACCCATAAGGAGACAAGCTACAGGCAAGATGAGGTTTCAGCTAAAATTAGTCCTCATGCAAGGTACAGATAACATCTTATCCCAAACACATTTTTATTTTTTTAAATGTATTTCTTAATTTAAATTCCAGTTAGATAACATACAGTGTAATATTAGTTTCAGGTGTACAATATAGCAATTCAACCATTCCATACAACATGCAGTGCCCATCACAGCAAGTGCCCTCATTAATCCCCATTACCTAACCCATCCCCACTCACCCCCCTCCCCCGGTCACCCATCAATTTGTTCTATATAGTTAAGGGTCTGTTTCTTGGTTTTCTTCTCTGTTTTCTTCTCTTTTTTCCCCCTAGGATCATTGTTTTGTTTCTAGAATTCCACATAAGAATGAAATCATACAGTATTTGTCTTTCTCTGACTGACTTCTTTCACTTAGCATAATACTCTCTAGTCCCATCCATGTCATTGCAAATGGCAAAATTTCATTCTTTTTGATGGCTGAGTAATATTTCATTGCATAGACCACTTCTGCATCCATTCGTCAGTTGGATCCTTGGTCTCTTTCCATAATTTGACTTTTTAAAAATATTTTATTTATTTATTTGAGAGAGAGAGAGGAAAGCACAAGCAGGGAGAGCGACAGGCAGAAGGAGAGAGAGAAGCAGGCTCCCCACTGAGCAGGGCTTCATCCCAAGATCTTGGGATCATGACCTGAACCAAAGACAGACACTTAGCTGACTGAGCCACCCAGGTGCCCCTTGACTATTGTTTTTAATGCTGCTATAAACATTGAGGTGTATATATTCCTTCAAATTAGTATTTTTTTTATTCTTTGGGTAAATACCTAGTAGTACAATTCTTGGATCATAAGGTAGTTCCATTTATAACTTTTTTTTTTTAAACCATGGCTGGAAATTTGTATTTTACTTTTTTTTTCTTTTCTTTTCTTTTTTTTTTTTTTACATTTCTAGAACTGCAGAAAAACACAAATAGTAAAACAAGCACCTATATTCCTATTATCCAGATTTAAAACTTCTAGCATTTTCTCTTACCTACTTTCCTTTGTCTTTCTTTCTTTCTTCTTTTTTTTTTTTTTTGGTAGTTATTTTTAAGAAATATAATATTACCAGGCTCCCATGGAACAACTCAAAAACACATTTAACTTTTTGAGGAACCTCCATACTGCCAAACACATTTTTAAATATGAAACATACCTACTGTGTAAGAAATAAATAAAAGACCATGTGTAAGAAATATTCTTCATTTAGAGAAGTATACTGATTTATTAGAATTAACACTAAGCTAGTAATTGCACAAGTTTCTGATACAAGGAGAACAACCCTGTAGAACTTAGATGCCCTAACAATAATACAGCAAAACACAGGACATACCCATACGAATGATAATGTCAATATTAAGTCAAAGAATCAACCTGAAGTTCGATGAGCAAAAATATTCTTTTTTTCCAAAAATTCAACCCTGTTACCCTGGAATTAAACCCAGCTCATTTTGTCACAGGAAACATTTTCTGTGTTAAAGCTTTTATCCCCACACCTATATAGACAAATTTTTTAAAATTGTAGATCTGTAAAGAATTTTTAAGCTCAGGGCAATTAATAAGTTTCCAAGGCAATTTAAATTTTGATGGTTAGGAAGAAATAATTGAAAATACTTCATTTTTGCCAGTTCCCTAAAGCTTTTTCAAAGCTGTGGGGTTCCAAAGAGGATAGTTTGAAAATTACTGGCGTAATCCAATTCTCATTTTACCAATGAGAATACTTAAGACCAGCATGATTACCTGAGCTGTCCAAGGTCAGGCAGGAAAAGATGAATGGGTCAGATGCCTCCTTATCAGGAAAATTATCAAAATAAGAAGGCCCAACTGCTAAAGATCTCTCATGTTCTGTTGAAGAGGATGAAATAAGTCATGTACAGATGATGATGATTGTGTAGTTAACATTAGGCTTCTCCATGTAGTGAACTCTGGACTTACTACCTTTCAGTAAGCATTTACCAACATTATTTTTAATGGCAAGGCAGGCACAGTTTTCCCTTCTCATTTTTAGATACTCGTTAATTCAATAGTACCTTCATAAGTCTATTCTACTTGGGGGCCTCTTCCCTTGCTTTCAATTTCTTATTTTTATGGCACAAATGAATTACACTCTTAGTGAAAGAATTTGCTGTTGTTTTTAAACATAGGTAAAGAATTGTGACAGAGCTTTTATGGTAGGACTAGAAACATTAAAATAACATACTTTGAAATTATACATTGTCAGACACCCTAAGAAATATTCTTTCATCTAAGAGCAAGCTGATGCCTCCTTACATTATAATGTGGTCATTCTCACAGTTAGTAGTAATGGTTAATAATGCGACATATTAAGATATATTTAGAAAGTACACTGCAAAAGGAAAAAAAAAGGACTGACACAATAATATATGGTACTGGTTATTCTCAGGAATAAAAGCAAAATACCATTTGAAATTACCCCTTTGGAACTTCAGGGTCCTCTTGCTTGGGTAACGAGGTTAAAGGTTTAACTAATATTCCATACACTGTGGAGAGAATGGTTCTACTTTAGTTAGACCCTTCTGGTTAAAGTGAAAAGTGATTTACTCAGATGAGATTTTATATATAAACATAAGTGGAGGGAAGGGGTGTCATAATAAAATATAGTATATATTTTTAATATTTATATTGTATTATAATAATTATTATGTTAAATAGTTATACACACACATCTCTTTGTGTCTGTTCACTTCTCAACTTCTTCCCAACTGCCACTCTCCTCGTCTTCCTGTACATCACAACTTCTACTCAGTCGTGCCTTGTGACTCTTCTTACTTTGTTTTGCCATCAGAACTTCACTCCATCTTGCTCCTGGCCCTTTAGCTCTCTCCTTTGGGCCATAGCTCCCAGGGCTGCCCTTTGTTCTCTTTCTTGTATTGATCTGTGATTATAGATTCAAGGTGAAGAGCTTGGAAAATTGGCTTAAATATCAGAACACTTTCAAATAAATGTAATTCTCTGCCCCAAATTTCATTGATACAGTGTTATATTTTTATAATTTTTAAATTATATATTTTATACTTTTAAATTTTATAATTTATATAATTTTTATATAATTTCGTCACTTTTTTCCCTCCTTCCTTCATTCCTTTCTTCCTTTGTTTTCTTTTCTTGTCTTCCTTAAATTTCAGTGGAGGCATTTGTCTATTTTTTGTAGACATAGGGAAAGAAATCCTACTCTAGTCTAATAATTCAAACATAGCACAATATTATAATTGTAACTTCAGATGTATTGCTACATTTGTATGACTTTAACAACTAAAACTTTTTAAATTTTATAAGAAAATACCATGAATCCTCTTTTCCTTTAAAATGTATTCCAATTAAAGTACACAATTTTTATAGATCTTAGTTCCTAACACTATCTCATCCATTTAAAAAATATGTATTAGGAATTGTTTGATAAATAGCCCTCATAAATTCTTCATGTTGCTTAAATTAGCTTGATATTTAGAAATTAGAAACATATTGATAAATAAATGTCTGATAATGCTACTATTTAGGGAGATGTTTTCTTTACATACAGGATAGGGAAAGGCAAGAAAAAAATGAAATGTCTGAGCCAGGAACACCTGCCTTATTCCAGTGGTTTTAGGTACTCTTGGATCTCTTGAAGTCCACCTTCCAACAGATGACATCAGGGTTAGAATGGTTATGCAGTGCTTATGCAGTTGGGGACAGTATTGAGAATTTGGAGGGGAAAAAAGATGATGGATGTATTAATTAACTTGTTTGGGGGGATCCTTTCACAATGTGTACATACCACATAATTGACTAAATATCTTACAGTTTTGTCAAGTATACCTCAATAAAGCTGAAAAACATAAACTATATGTTATTTATAAGACAAAAAAATAGAACTGGACTGTCACATCATGTGACATCAAACGGACTTTGGCTTATTAGGATACTGTGTCATTCTTATTTTCTCCTGCTAGATAGATCCCTGATCACTCTGAGATGACTTTAAAATCAGATGAAACCTCCGGGTACTACGCCCAGAAAAATGCACAAGCACATTAATATTTTACACAAAATCTGGGGGATTCACGTTCACAGATCCAAGATTAAGGGGCTCACACTAGAAACTGTCAAACTCTTACTATAGGAGAAGGAAATATAAAAATGCATGACTACAACTGTATTAAAATGATAAACTTATTTATATTAGAAAATTAAGTGATCTATATTGAAAAACACAGGTCAAAATTGCCTCAAACTACCTGAAGATAATTATAATAGAAAAGCAGTTTTTCTTAGAGTTATCTTCTTAAATGAACGAATATTTTATCTTACAATGAGGTAATTTCATCACCAAACTGTAATTCACCACCTTTCTCACTTCCAAATTTCATTTTAAGCAGAATACAAATGTCATATCACTAACAGTGCATTAGAATATATTTCATCCAGAGGTTTCTTCCCCCTAACATCAATCAAAAGATTTTGTCTGATTGAGCAGGAATAGGATTCTGTATACACTGAATAAGTATGAAGTTCTACTGTCTATTGCCAATTGACCCTAAACTTCTTATTAAATAACAAAATCAGGAAATGTAGCTCATTATAAAAAAATAGGCAAAGTGGTGAAGAAACTTGACTATAGGTTATTTATTACTAATAACTAATTATTTATTACTAATATTTATTT
Source organism: Mellivora capensis (assembly GCA_004024625.1). Lineage (NCBI taxonomy): Eukaryota > Metazoa > Chordata > Mammalia > Carnivora > Mustelidae > Mellivora > Mellivora capensis. Next base: position 20,670 of record PISX010006543.1, on the reverse strand, counting down.
GTATAAATAATATATATAATTTATAATATTTTATAAAATATTATATATATAAATTTATAATATTTATTACTAATTATTTATTACTAATAACTAATTACTAGTAACTAATTACTAATAACTATAGGTTATTTATTACATTTTAGATTAATTTATTACCGTCACTCAAACTGCCACATCCAGTTGCAGTGATTCTCTAAACATTATCCATCAGAGTATCAGTAGTCCCATGGCTCTCTACTCTCCAAGAAAATGCCTTAATATTCTCTAATCTAGAAAAGCTTTACCACAGTCCAGAATAGCTATATCTGTAAATTGTACCTATTATTCATTTCTGATGGGGGGGGATAAAAAATAATTGTATAATATTGAAATGGAAGAAGTGTTGCCTCGTATTGGTGACCCAGGTGATTGTTTTTAGGATATCAGTTTTCCCACTATGCCACATCCAACCAGTCTGGAAAATATTAATCCTTCTTCACTTTGTGCTCTCCATTTGCATACATTGGACCTGGGTTTATAGGGAGGAAAATACCTGAGGGAAATAATGTTAACCTGAAAAGCATCTCCTCAGATCCCCCTTGACTTTTATTATCTGAATTTAAATAATCAGAGATCGAGAAAGGGCAGGAAGCCTAATGTCCTTTCTTCCTCCCAGGTCTGGTGCTTGGCCATGCCTGTAGCAGTCCAGAATCTGGGCCCTCTTGCCTCTTTGCAAGGCCTTCAAGCTTTCACACCCATAAGGGCTATGATTGGTTTTGGGGGCAGATGTTTCAAGCACCCTGAAATTCGCCACTGGCACATGGCAAGCCTTAAGCCCTCACAGGAGAGTATGGAAAAACCCCACGAGCCCCTGTCATTTTATCTTAACATTTCTCCTTTATATTTTCATCTCAATTTTAGAAAGTCAACATCAGAACCCTTTTCCAAACAGCATCAAAATTTAACTAACCCTCCTCTTCATCCAAGTGCCTATGATTAATAAATTCTCCAAAATATACATTGAGGGACATCTGGGTGGCTCAGCTGGTTAAGCATCTGCCTTCGGCTCAGGTCATGATCCCAGGGTGCTGGGATTGAGGCCTGCGTCAGGTTCCATGCTCAGCGGGGAACCTGTTTCTCCCTCTGCCTCATCCCTTGCTTATACTGTCTCTCTCTCTGTTAAATAAATAAAAAAATATTTAAAAATATATATTTATACATTGATATTCATAAATCATACATTTAATTCAATATACAAAATATCTAAATATTTCTGGGTATTCAGATGTTTACCCATGTGAAGAACAAAATGTACACATATTTGACTAAGGATTTTTTTATCCTGTTGACAGACTCTATTTTTGCCTAAACACCTGTGTGGAAATCTGCTTAAGTGGTTTTCTTTTGAAGCACATTTCTGCCACCGCTGTTTGGCTCATTCATCTGTTATTTATGTTACAACTCGAATGTCAGAATCACTTGAAAGCTAGACCAAGACAATGATTGCTTAATTAATTTTTTTAGAGAACTCAAAGTCTTAAAACCACATTGGCTAATTAAATTCCTCAGAGGCTATTTTTTAAAAAATTCAAAAATCCAATCACGACTTTTATTATATACTATTATTATAGGAGGTTAATTTCAAGAAGGGAAAAAAAAGTTTAGCTTTCAGAAAGAGTCCATCTATTTTCAGAAATTATAATTTGATCAGATTGCTAGCGTAGCGCTAATATGCTGGAGAGGAGTATGAATTGACAGTGAAGGTGCTGTTTATACACGTATCTATCCACTTTTCTCCTTGAAACCCAGCTCTCTGAAGTTGAAAATCAGAGCTGGATTATACTTTATAGGCACATGCTGCCTGATATGACTACATATACTGTTGGCCTCAATAAACATCGATTAGTGGAAGTAGCCTCTTACAGTGTGACAAGGTTAAAATGTTAAACTGAATTTTTACATTTGCCAGATATTCTTCTACAATAATAAGTGTATATGATATGTGTGGGCTTTTTTTTTTAAGATTTTATTTATTTATTTGACAGAGAGCGAGGTCACAAGTAGGCAGAGAGGGAGGCAGAGAGAGGGGGGAAGCAAGCTCCCTGCTGCAGAGAGCCCAATGGATGGGGGCTCCATCCCAGGACCCCAAGATCATGACCTGAGCTGAAGGCAGAGGCTTAACCCACTGAGCCACCCAAGTGCCCCGATATGTGTGGGTTTCTAAAGAGCAATGTTATCCCTCTATAGCACCAAATTTGATACAATGAACCATAAATGATAGACTTTTAGCCTCACTCTTGATTTTTTCTCTGAGTGAATCCATATGGTAATGGGCTGCTGTCCAAGGGGGTCAGATGCTTGGTATTGCAGTATCTAAAGAGGGAAGGAGTGCATTTATGTACCTATAACCTATCTTGAGATATCACTACATTTCTTAAAGTCAACTGGAAAACAATTAAAATTGGCCATCCATGGGGCACAGTATGAGATTCGTAAAAGGTGTATTAATTTATGGAAAAGCCTATCTAGTTAGGGATAAAGGAAGAAACAGAATTTCTGCAGGCTTAGTTTTTAGGATCTTGCTAAGATTATCATTCCAATATAAATCCCAGCAGTGGTTATCAAGAAGAGACCTTTCTCTTGGATTTATCAGGGCCCATACACAGGCTTTCACCTCAGGGTGTGGAGGTGGAAGGGAGGACCTGTAAGATTCTGCAGGCTGTGTGCCTCAAGCAGACTGAATTAGGGAACTTTCTTAATCTAGACCCGGTTAGCACATCATTTCCCAAAGTATTCTGTGGAACATTCATTCTACTCAGTGGTCTGTGGGAAAAGAAGAAGTTAGAGGGTCCCTGTGGTCAAGTAAATTTAGAAAATGCTGCTATCTGTATTTCCTTTTCAGAGATTCATAGTCCAATTTACCATTTTAAAGGCTCTGAGTGGTCCGAAGTAAAGAAGTTGAACCAACTGAGAACAGTGTCATTTAGGGGGCGCCTGGGTGGCTCAGTCAGTTAAGCATCAGACTCTTGATTTCGACTCAGGTCATGATCTCAGGGTCCTGAGATCGAGCCCCACATCAGGCTTTGTGCTCATTGTGGAGACTGCTTGGGATTCTTTTCCTCTTCCTTCCTCTCTGCCCCTGCCCCCACTCAGGCTCGCTCTTGCTCTGTCTCTCAAGTAAATAAATAAAATCTTTTTAAAAAATGGACTTTACCTCATCCTAAATTTTCTATATTCTCAGGTGTTCTCTTAGATTACTAAAATGCCATTGTTCATTTTTTCATAACCTAATGCATAAATCTAAATGCCATAATTTATAATTATCTTAAACTGTGGCTTCACCTCATGCTCCAGACATAGGTAACCAAATTGCCATGGAATTTTCTCTGCTTTTGCATGTACTTGATAGCACCAATGCCCCGTCTAAGCATGTTTATGGCCATGTTTTATTTTACTAATAAATAATAACCAACTCAAGGGATACTTGATAACTAACAAATCTGCTGTTACCTATGTGAGAAATAAGAACAGAATGATTAACATGCTTAACTTGAGTCATATCGGAATCTGAATCAAATCTTTAATCATATCTGATTCCAGAAGAACAGACTTAAATTCACATATATGATATCACATTTAAAATGTAAATTAGTTTCTCTTTTGATAGTAAATTAGTTTCCCTTTTGATAAGCGAAAATTTGGCCTTCATAGTCAGTATTCTTTTTTTTTTTAAGATTTTATTTATTTATTTGACAGACAGAGATCACAACTAGGCAGAGAGGCAGGCAGAGAAAGAGGGGGAAGCAGACTCCCTGCTGAGCGGAGAGCCGGATGTGGGGCTTGATCCCAGGACCTTCAGGTCATAACCTGAGCCAAAGGCAGAGGCTTAACCCACTGAGCCACCCAGGTGCTCCCAGAGTCAGTATTCTATATAGAGAGCAGGTGGGATATAGGTTGCATGTCTGATTTGTATAAAATGGGCATATTATTCTATTATCACAACCTAAGAGTTACCTGGCTGAGGTAACTGGGGTTGCTATCTAATTGTCACAAAGCAGTTGTATAGTGATGGATGGCAACTAGACTTTTATTGGTGATCACTTTGTAGCGCATATAGTTGTTGAATTATAATGTTGTACACCTGAAATCTTTTCGTTAAAGATTTTACTTATTTGTCAGAGAGAGAGAGAGAGAGAGAGAGTGCAAGCAGGAGGGGCAGTGCAGCAGGCAGAGGAAGAAGCAGGCTCTTGGCTGAGCAAGGAGCCCGGTGTGGGGCTGGATCCCAGGACCCTGGGATCATGACCTGAGCCAAAGACAGCTGCTTAACCCACTGAGCCACCCAGGCATCCCCACCTGAAACTTAGATGATGTTTTATACCAAATTTATCTCAATTTTTTTAAAAAAAAGTAAGATTCCTTGTAAGAAAGGAATCACTTTTTAATTAAAGGGAGATTTTAGAGCAAAAAAGAAAAAAAAAAGATTACAATTGATGATGAAAACCATCATTTTGGGCATATGTCCTCCAAATGTATTTATCATAATTTACTGATTATCCTCTAACTAGAAAAAGATATAAACAAATTATAAGCACGTTCAGTGTTAAGAAGTTTAATGAATCTTCCACAACATTGTAGCTATACTTTTTATATTAATGAATGGTAACATTCACATGCAAAAGTAGATAAATAGACAATTTTGTGAAAGCTTAACACTGCCCACCCAAATTACCCCCTAACATCTGTAGCCCCTGGATTGGGAACCACTTCAATAGAGCACAGAATTGGGGACCACACATGTTATTTTATCTATGTTAGAATACTAGTTTCCTGAGAATAGTCTTGGATATGCCCACAGTTACTGCCTCATCTCAATCTGATGGTAATGTTTCCTCCTACCAAGACAGGGATCCTAGAGAGGCCCTTTATTGATTTTTCCTGCCATTTATCATCCCTACCCATTCTTTTGTAAATCAGCGATAACCAAAACTATCTCTGTGTCAGTCAGTCCAAAGACTAGCTCTTTTGAACTTAACCACAGACTTTCAAAGCATAGGGTTATACATTTGATTGGCAACACAAGGGACATGCCCTTCAGATCCTGCCAGAGATTATAAACTCAAATGCTCAAGCTGCTCAATTCCTATCAAAGCTTGGTTGTGAGACATAATGTTTATTGAAGATTGCCTGTAAGATATGCTTGCCTTCAGATCATAAATAAATTCATGAATTACATTTCCTAGAGTATTTTCCATGGATCAGAGTTCCTAGAGGGTTCTGGCAAAGAACATACACAAACACACACATTTCTGCATGATCACATTGCCCTACAGACTAACATTTTATATTTTAAAAAAATATCTTATTTATTTATTTGACAGATATCACAAGTAGGCAGAGAGGCAGGCAGAGAGAGAGAGAGGAGGAAGCAGGCTCCCCGCTGAGCAGAGAGCCCGATGTGGGGCTCGATCCCCGGACCCTGGGATCATGACCCGAGCCAAGGCTTTAACCCACTGAGCCACCCAGTTGCCCCCTAACATTTTATAAGATAGCCCTATAAAATGTACTATTGTATTTATTCCACGGCCTTCACATAGTCTTTTTACAACATGGCATCCAGAATAATCCATTTTAAACTAAACCAGGTAATATTAATCCTGTGCTCAAAGCCCTTTGGCTCTGAGGCTCTCTGCTTCATGCTGACTAAAACTAAGAATTTATGATGGCCTTTAAGATCCTACATGAGTTGCTCACCCCACAGTTTCTCTTCAACCTCATATTCTGTGAGTCCCCTCTGCTTCTTCTGCTCCAGCCACTCTAACCTTCTCATCTCACCTTAAGCAAGTCAGGCTTGTTCCTACTTGAGGGTCTTTGAACAGGCTTTTCCTCTGTATGAAACCCACTCTCCTTGATTCAGCATTGAAGACTTCCTCACCTTTTGCAAATCTTTGTTCAGATGTCATTTTTTTCCAATGAGTCCTTCCCAAAACCCAAAGCCCTTGAAACTTCCTCTTGCTTCCCTGACAGCACTCCTGATTTCCCTTCCCCTGCTGTATTTATTGGCTTATCTTTTTATATAGCGCGCACCACATTCTAAACCACCATGTAAATTTGCTTAATTATTAGGTCTCTTGTTTGCTGTCTGTCTCTTTCTGGTACAATGTAAGATCCAGTGATCTCTATCTGGTTTATTTATTGAGTATCACCAGAACTAAGAAAAATGCCTGGCTCATAGTATGTGCTCAGTAAATTATTGTTGGTTGAATCAGTGAATGAAAGTTTATTGTAGGTTGTTGTCCCAGCATAATGTAACGCTCACCTGATTGCAAACTCGGGGAGAATTTCTCTCAGGTTTCTCTTTATCCATGACAACGCCCACTTCCAAGTTATGGACTGATGTGAGTCCAAAGGAGAAAAAGCAGTGAACTCACCACTAGTTCAGTGTTGTTTCAAATTATTGTTTTCTTTCCCTATCTGCATGATACGTTTTAGAGACCTCAAATAATGACTTCATCCATTCACTGGGAGAACAGTGTGGAGGGGGCTTATTACATCTTTCCCTGAGCTGGAATCTCTCCAATTTCTTCTGCTTTTCTTCAGAATTTCTCCAGAATCTTTTCCAGTGTGTCTTTGACTCTTTACCTCATTAAGCTTAAGGCTCTGCACTCAAAATTTACTCATAAATGTTTATAATTCCTTTCAAAAACAAATTTGTGTAGAGGAAAGAGCATTGGTTATGTTCAGAGGACACATTTCTTCGAAGTGCTTAGAAGAGTTGGCTGTAGCTGAATTTCATTTATTTTAATGGAGACATACTGCTTCTTGTTAACGTGTTGCAAACTGGACTTTTCTTATTTATTTTATACAACCCATCAGCGTAAGCTACTTATGCCTTTATTGATCTGAGGTTCAGTGTGTCTATTGCTTCTGAATTATCCCACTTTATTTGACCACAGTATTGTGGAAAACATCAAACCACACATAATTGTGATTATTAACAATCAGTTAGTCGATTACAAAAACTCCCTGCTTGAGCGTATTGTTTTTTCCTCTGTGTTGCTTCACAGATATAAATTAGGATAGCATTTTTATTTTCTTATTTGTAATTGTTCTAAAAAAATGGTAGAAGGGGATCAATACTTACGAGATTTTTAATATCCTTTAAACATCTATGCTTTAATATTTTTATAATACTGAACCACAACCAACTTCCAGAGATCTACTTTTCTTTTTGGACAGTGCTCTCTCAGGACATAAAATTATCGTATTGCTTCAGTTTGATTCTTCAAGAAACATTGGCTCATAAAGATCTCAAGGTTTTTTAGCAAGTATAAATTTAAATTAAATACTTGTTTTTAAAACTACATATTCAGTGGGAGTTTATGCACATTATTTTAACTCTGAATTTGACTTATATAAAAGTTAAAATACTTTCAAAATTATGAAGATAAGGGGCGCTTGGGTGGCTCAGTCATTTAAGCATCTGACTCTTGATTTTGGCTCAAGCCATGATTTCAGGGTTATGAAATAGAGCCTCAGCTGTTGGGCTTATATGCTGGGTGTGGACCCTGTATAAGATTCTCTCTCTCTCTCTCTCTTCCTCGCCCTCTGCCCTCCCGCCCCCCAGAAATTATGAAAATAATCTCCAGGAATGCTGTCCAATATTATATGTCCAATGTGTATATTAGCATATTCTTCTTCCATAAATTATTTCAACATGAAATCACAATTAGCTGATTAATAGAGTCATTTGCTATTAATAACATTTATGTGAATATATGTATCATTTGCCTTAAGCTCTGTGTGGATTGCAATTCAAAATATGTGAAAATGTTGATTGAATCTAGATTCTACCTGTGTGATTAAAAGAGAAAGTAAAATATATTTTTAGTATTCTGGAAATTTAATGACTTAATACAAAGAAATGGATTAAACTAGGCTTCTACATGAACGAAAAGTGTGATTCTAAGTTACAGATTGTTTTATTTTTACCTTGTAAAATAAATTGTATCTCCTGATTGTTTTGTACTGTAACAAAAGTATTTGGAAGGACTGCGAAGTTCTTGTTAGCTGCCTCGTATCAGTGGAAGGATATGAGTCTAAAGAGACCAGGGACAGAGGACCTGGAAGTTGTCCGAGGTATATAGAGTTAAGGGCCAGATTGAGAAGATTGTTAGACTAAGTGAAAGCGAATAGGTTCTCTAAACCCAGGCAGGGAAACAGACTTCAGTATACAGGAGATCAGCTCCAGGAAAAAAATAAATAGGAGATCTAAAGGGGGACACCTGCTGAGCCCTGGGAATCACCACAGAGAACCGGGAAGCCAAAGCTAGGTGCCTGAAGATTGTAGAGAAACATTTAGCAACAAAACTAAGTAAATTAAGACTGATTATAGTCTAGATTTCATCCTCCAGTCTTGATTATGTCAGTGTTTTCCGAGTCAAGGAATCATTATTTTTTTTTAATGAAATCAGAATCAAGTTTTGAGCCAATTGAAAAGGAAAAACGTATACCTAGTTGGTATCTAGGAGCACAGTGGCAGGGAGTCAAGAAATAACGACGGTGGCATTTAAGCATATTTAATATTTTATTATAAAGCTAATGTTTACCTCATTAGAATTTGTCTGCTAATATGGCTGCCCTTGAATGCACACTTGACTTCTGTGGCAAATCTAAAACTGTATTTCATCTTACCTAACCCATGACTGTTTTCATACTTTTGCTTACTCTTGGCAGAGTCTACTTTCTGTTATATTTTATATTTTATTTTTTAGTCCTGTTATATAATTAAGGATAGTAGAAGCATCAAGAAACCAGACCATATAATCTCATGAAACCCTTAATTGACTTTTCTATTAACTTTTCCAGTTTCCCTGCAGAAATTGTTTCTATCGATATTTTAATTTCATGTGAGTCAAATGACAGGAAGTAAAGAGATTTCAGCAGATGGTTGCTACGAGCTACACACCACATTTCAGAATTGGTCTACAAAACTCTGCAGCTTGGCAGTGTGGGGTGGATCATTTTACTGTCTGTTAATGCCAAAAGAAATCTGGTGGAAATGTGTGTGCTTTTCCGTTTAATTTATTCTCTGACTTTATTAAGAGCTACCAGACTTGATTTACTTGTGTCTGATGTATCCATAAAATTGAAATTCAGTAGTTTCGCAAGTCAGTGTTTCCCATTTACATTAACTGAAATTTCATGACATCTGAGATTAAATCTTTAAAGGAACTACTGATAGCTTTAAATAGAGCTTTAAATATTCTTTTCAGTAGGCATTCCTTTCATGCAGGTAGTTGAAAACATTGACTTGATGTGGTAACTAAGAGTATGCCCTTATATTTTTAACCCAAATCAATATTTCCATTCTTAAGAAATCTCAGCCAACAACTTTCTGTGAAGTAGGAGGCAGTGTTATCTGCTAAATGTTAGGATGGAGATGCTGGGCTCAAGGCTAAGGAGATGTAAAAAACTTTTAAATTGTTGTGGACAGTGCTCGCTTTGGCAGCACATATACTAAATTGTTGTGGACAATAAGAGAGATTAGGCAAAGCCTAAATTGTTTGAAGAACCAGATGCTGTCGAAGTGGTATCAGTTGAGGTTATAATGGTGCCATTGATGTTGGAGTGCATTTTCCTGCAAAACTGCCTGTCCCTCAGCTGTCCACAGTAACCTGAGTGTGGATGGATACCAAGAGATAGAGATTTCGATTGACCCACAGTTGGGTTTGGGTCACATGGGTTTGATGTAGTAGCAAGAGTTGAGAAAATTAAAAGCATTGTCAAGGACATAGTTTGAATTATAGATCATGGGGTCAGAGCTAAACAGAGGAGGGAGTAAAGACTGAAGACAGGAGGACTATAATAAAGAAAAGAAATTAGGCTACTGTGTTACATTAAAAAAAAGAAAAGAAAAAGTGTTATAGAAATAAGAACACCTAAAATAGAATAGGAACAAAGTTGTAAATATGGATGGTGGTGCTTAAATGGAAAATTCAAGAGATTAAGCAATTCCAAGTAGTGCAAACTGAAGAGTATGACCATTAGAACAGGTCACTGGGGGTGCCTGAGTGGCTTAGTCGTTAAGCGTCTGCCTTTGGCTCGGGTCATGATCTCAGGGTCCTGGAATTGAGCTCAGCGGGGCTCCCTGCTCGGCGGGAAGCCTGCTTCTCCCTCTCTCACTCCCCCTGCTCATGTTCCTGCTCTCACTGTCTCTCTCTCTGTCAAATAAATAAATAAAATCTTAAAAAAAAAAAAAAAGAACAAGTCATTAAAGTGGAATAGAAGTAAATATCACTATGGCAAGAGCTAGGAAAATGGATAGGTCTCTATATGGCTACATGAAATTTAATCAGTGGAAGCAACACTGATGAAGATGGAAGAAACGTACTTCTCTTTGTGACTCGGACAGATGGGGAGGGACAGAAACAGCATATGCTAACTGGATTGCAGAGAAAGGAGAGCCAGGCTCTAGTTAAGAAAATGTGGACTCTGTCTACCTAGAGATGAAGAATATATAATGTATTGTGTTCTGTTGTGTCTTTTATTGTATCACAAAAGTTGAAACAGAAAACAGAATTAAATGGTTTAGGTATGAATAGAGAGGTCAGAGGTTGGATCAGGGCCTAGAACCATGAGGACATTTATGAATGAGAGTGAGGGGATAAGGTAGATTATAGTCATGATGATGACGTCAACCGCTGACAACTGTTGAGTGCTTGCATTTGTAAGGTGTTGTTTTAATTGACTCACCTCAAACTTCAGATTAATCAGATCATGTACTATTGTTTTGAACTGAGGCACAGAGAGTTCTAGAGACTTCTGGCACACAGCTGAAATGTGAAGAAGCCGGGAAGATTGGTGGAGTGTACCTTAATCTGCAATCAAGGTATAGGGATGTGTGGAGAATGGTGAATTTTCCTGGCCCTTAAAAAAAAAAAATCACTAGCCTTAGTAACCCCTGGACTTTTCTCTCTTTTCTCTGTGTGAAGAAGGTGGGAGGGGATTGGTGGAGTTCTGAGATCTGTTCCCGGGGTGCTGCCCGTGGCTCCGGTGTGGTGGCTGTGGTGGTTAGCAGCCTGGAGAAGCAGCAGGCAATACCTGTTGGGAAGTGTTTGAGATGTCGAAGGAAGAATGCCGCGACGGTGACCCAGGAGATCAAAGAGACAGAAGAGACAGTCCACTTTCACTGGTGAACCATAGGACGTTCAGCGGTTTACGCTGTGAAAATTAATAAAGGGAAACCTCACTAACATAGCGTAGGGAGTCTGGGAAGGGCAGCCTACCACTCAACATCAATTACAGGAAGAAGAGCCAATTACAGACTCTAGTGAGGTTTCCCTTTATTAATTTTCACAATATCCTGTGATGGCCTCTCAATGCACTGGTTGATACTACATGGCAAAAGTCATTAACATAGATTTATGAGAATCAGAATTACAGGTAATGGAAAAATTACATATATTGGCATATTATGCTTTGAATCTATAATAAGAGCTGTGTTAGGAGCATGAACTCTAGAGCCAGACTGCCTGCGTTCAAAGCCTCTCTCCTTTGTTCACAGGCAATGACTATGGGCAGAATTAACTGCTCTGTGCACAGCAACATCATCAGTAAATTGAGGATAATTATGGTGCTGTTCTCCTAGGATCTTTCTGGGGATTTAGATAGGTGATTGGCACTTAAAAGTACTCAGTAAATACTAACAATTATTATTTACATGAGTATGTCTTTATGTATCTATCATCTACCTATCAATCATCTGTCTAATCGAATCTATAAGCACATGCACATACACACAGGACCCGATGGACTCCGTTCTGGACTAAGAAAGAGTAGGTGCTAAAGACTGTGCTAGAACGTGGCAGGTGCTTCCGGAAACAACGACATACCACTGAAGCGTGCCTCTCAGTGCTGTGCCTGGTGACACTTGGAGACGCCTGTAGAGCGTCCCTCTGCCAGAATTTCTCTGGTACTATGTGACAGTCCTTGATTCTGTGGCAACTTTGTCCTGATGCCTGTTTATTCACCTTGGTGTTTCCATTGCCATCTGTTTCCTTTCCTGGCCCATTTTCCTCTTTCTTTCTTTCTTTCTTTTTTTTTTTTCCAGTTTAGAAACTTGTCATAGGTCTTCTTTAAGTGAGTTGCTCACAGTGTTCTTTCATCTCTGCTAGCTGCAAAGTTAACCATGGTATCTTGCTTGTGTTTTATTTGCTTGTGGCCCCTGCCCTTCCACTCAGTCTTTCTGAGTCAGCATCTAAATTTGTTCCGTCTCAAGCTGCCCTTGTATCTTGGGAGAAGGCAGAGAGGTCGGGGCACTCTATCTCCCCAACGGTATCAGCAAATTGTTTCGATTTCTGAGCATGGGTGGGTCACACACTTTTTGCTTTCCTGTAGAAGAATGGATTTCATGAACATGACGAGAGAGCTTCGTTTTTTACAATTTTATGGCTGAGAGCAGTACTTAATCGTTCCAGTAGCTTGCTTTTTCAGTTGGTGGCTGAAGGGCATCATTGCCACAGACAAGAGAGCAGCAGTGCCATAACGCTAGCAGTATTAAGTGAAGTTCTGCCCTTTTTGTCAAAGCTGAGTTGGCGTAACAAGAATTTTCCTCAGAGCGCTTTAGGAATTGTAATGATGTTCCCAGATTCCAATTACCTTTCTTTAAGTGGTTGTAATTCGGCATATGTTAATGCCTATATGGAGGAGGGATGGGGACAATTGCAAAAATACTTGTGGTCCTGGGGCACCTGGGTGGCTCAGTCAGTTAAGCTTCTGACTTTGGCTCAGGTGATGATCTCAGGGTCTTGCCATCCAGCCCCCTCTGGGGCTTTGCCCTTAGTGGGGAGTCTGCTTGTCCCTCCCCATTTCCCCCTCCCCACCACTCGTGCTCACTGGGCACACACACTCTCACTCACTCACTCAAATAAATGAACAAAATCTTAAAAAAATACTTGATGTTCCAATCTTTATTTTTCTAACGCTTATCAATATGTATACTAAGGACTTATATGGTTTTCAAAATGCATAGCATTGTTTGAAACATCATGCTGGATTGGTCAGAGTCAGAGTGTATGGAGTCTGAATGGTATCACTTAAGCCATGATTCCCTCATCCTTAAAATAAATAATAATAGCTTCCCTGCCTTTTGCTGGGCCATTGTGAGTCTCCAGTTATCTAATACATGTGAAAGTGTTTTGAAAATCCTAGCTAAATTGTAAGATTTCACATTTAATGAACTATATAACACATTTGGGAGTCTTCTAAGTTGAACCAGATATAAACAGTTTGTTCAAAAAACTTTGAGTCAGTGTCGTTATTCACAGTTTTCACAAATATAACAGAAAAAAAAATCACCTCTAAAGTATACATTCCAGAGCAGACACGATAACCATATGGCTGCAACACAGGCCCCGGGGCAGTAGGGGAATGGAGAAGGGACATCCACACAGGTGGTGTGAATTGAAATGGGGCAAAATGATTAGTAGGGAGACTAAGCTGTTTGATGTATTTGTTTTATTTCATTTTATTAATGACAGTTGCAAGTCATGGCAACACTTTAGGAACATGTGTAATGCAGTTGACACAGTAGGCTGCGGTAAGCATTATAGAATCTCCAGTTCTGTTTGAAGTACACTGATGGGAAAGAATGACTGCACTTGTTTTGAGGTTATTGTGTGTAGAGGAAGAGAAACAGATGTGAGTCATGGGATAATCTATGAACTTATAAATGGTAATTGTTCATTGTGTGAATTTATGTTTAGGGCGTTCATTGAATAGTCTTAAAAGTCCAAACTGAGGAAGTAAAAATATTATGGCAAGATGATGGCAAAAAGATCAGGTGGAAGATTCAGAAATGGTTTGTGATTCCAGTCTTCAGTGTGTGGGCACCCAAGCCAGTGGTCCTAGTCAGGTCACCCTTATTGTGCTTCTTGCTTATGTATCTTCAAGTTTGTCTTCTCAATATAAAGTTTGTAACTGAAAAGCTCTCCCAGTCAGTACTTTAAAAATAATTAAAGTTATCAGTCAAAGTGAAAAAATGGAGCAAAGTTCTCTGCTATGTGTTGTGATCAGTTGTTAATGAAAATGAACTAGAAAATGTTTATGGAACCTTATGAATGTTGCTGCATGATCATCAAAACCATGCAGGATCATCGATGGCAATTACATCATTATTCTCCAATACGCTGTTTTGGGTATAATTATAGAATTCTCGTAAACAGAATTGGTCTGAGGAGTGGTTTCCTTTGATTGTACAGATAATGTCTTACTTCACTTTAGCAAGGCTATTTGAATTGCAAAAACTATAATTATAGAACCTTTCTAATGTGTTTTCTGAACTTCTTTGACAGTATGCCCCCCTCCAAAAAAATCCTCAACAAGAGAATGAGGGATTGCTTATGCAGACACTGATGCTATAAACACCTTTTATTCACTTCAGGTTAAATTGTGCATTTTAAACATGGCTGTAAATAGCTCTGTCAAGGTCACTTTATGGCCACTAACCCAAGATTGGTGCATCCTATAAAAAGTATTCACTAATTTACACTGTATGCTGATTTTCTAATCCTGCCTTTGAATGTCTTAAAGTACCTCACTGTCAGGCTAATACATTTAAAGGAACTGGATGAGTGAGCCATCAAGACATATTAGCATGGCAGGCTGTTGTAAAAGTGCCCTATATTCTTGACCATTATGTCAGAAGGCAAGTTTTCAAGCCTCTTCTTAAGAAAGGCTCTTGGGGGAAGAAAGTAGCGGCAATACTGGACTATTTCTGGTATGGTGCTAGTACAGAAAAAAAAAGTTGATTTTTAAAAACTAAAATGTGCTGTTTTGCATGTCTTAAATTAAAAACAGTTGGTAGAAAAAGTAATTAGTAGATTGATAACTATAGATTATGCAGTCACTCCCTCCCCCCCAATATTTTTGAAAGCCACTGCAAAGCCTCCTCCTCTAAAGGAGTTTACTCCGTATTTTCATGTGGAGCTGTTTGTCAGTTTCAAGGCTACAGTTTTTAGAACAGCAAAGACACTTTGTCTACAGCAACTGTCTTTGAAAGATCTGCCTCTAATACAGATTCATTGATATCAAAGTTTTTCTCTTATTCTTGTCCATTTTTGAATGATGATTACTGTTTTGAAGCTTCAGATGAAAGAACCATAGAACAGAGCAGAAAATAGCATGAATTTGCCATCAGTCTCCATGGCACATTAAGCCTCATGCTTCTCTAGGGGAAACCCCGGAAGTTACGGAAAGCTTACCTTTCAGCTTTTGTATATGCCTGTGATAGTTTTTAGTTCAGTCATCCCACATTTGGGCCTGGTAAATATTCAATAATCAGGAAAATCATATTAGTGAGATTTCATCACTATAAACATCACTAGAATTAATCTGAGTACATAGCATAGTTAAGCTTGTTACATACTCATTAACAACAATAAACACACACACACACACACACACACACACACAACCACATGGAAAAAATGGTAGTGGAACTCAAATTCCTTCCCTTCTCCCAGGGCAAGTTTGACATTTCGCCTTACCTCAAGCAAGATCAACTTAAAGCAAATATCACTTAAAACCCTCAAGAGATATCATGTCTTACACATTTTAAGTCTTGTAAAGACAAATAATCCTACTCCAGGGAGGGCAATAAACCAAAAGCTGGCATAGTTGAAATAAGTAAGTTAAGAGAATTTCATAGAAAATACACTTTCCTAAGACTCAGGGTAGACTATATTAACACAAAATCCAGAATCACATCAACATCATTGATTGATGGGGAAACAGACGGTAGATCTATCTATATGAAGAAAAAAAAATCTAGGATTAAGAGAGTCTTGCAACATCTGGAATGTTAACTTTTAGTGAGCATTTCAGCACTCTACTATCTTAATTCAGGAAATTCATTTCCTAGCATCTGTTTCAGAAGGAAGTTGGTGATATCAATAGTGATTACTATAAGCTCATTTACACCAGAGTAATATATTGAATTTTCAACATCAGCACTTACTGTTAAATAGCAAGCCATTCAACTCTTGGAGCTTACTGTATCCAAGGGAAGAGCACTAAGACACAACCAAATACAATTTTCACACTGAGAAGCTATTCCAATAGTATATCAGCTGTGATCCAGTAAGCTTGCCAAAGACAGATGTTTCGTAAGATACAGGAATTTTCTGCCACCCACCTTCCTGTGGATTCTGTTATTAGGCTTTTCTTTCTTTCTCTCTTTCTTTTTTTTTTTAGAGAGAGAGAGAAATGACAGCTTTCACAGCAGCCAGTGTATTTCATTCCTTTCAGAACTTTCAACTGTAATAGAATACCATATTTTGGTTTTGAATATAGTGCTGATAAACTTTCTGCCAGCTAAAGAAAAACATTTCATTTTTTAACAGTTAAACTAGCTATAGATAATATTATGTCTTTCTATTTCAAATTTACAACATGAGATAATAGAATGGTAGATAAAACAAGTTGTAGGTGTTTTTGCCTTTAGGAAGATATTTTTAAATCTGGAAAATATTTGTATCTGAGACTATAAATAAATTGTTGGGTATGGGTTATTCTTTTAAAATTTAGTCTCAATAATTTTATATAAATATACAAAACGGTCTATCTTGCCTGTAAATATAAATCTATGAATAAAAAAACAATGTTAGCATAAATGGAAATGGTGCCATTTGAGTTACAGAGTACACACAGAATGCCTGGGTGCGTGCATATGCACGTACATATACACACACAGACACACACACACACATGCACTGATAGAACATTAATGTGATTTATTATGGCAGATTTACCAGTTCTTTATTTACCTGGATCATGGCATTCTGTGTGCGATCTTAGTCCTTGCCTAAGTGAAAAGTCATTTCAGTATGAGTAACTAGTTACTATTATGGACCATAAATCAATTTCATGTATCCACTTAAATGTTCACAAATCCTGTCTTATAATGTTTCTTTCATGTTTTTGCTTGGTAGTATCAATTCTTTTTATTTACACCTAATTCATTTCTATTTATTTTGAATGGTGTTATTTGACTTAATTTTACGTGGAAGTAATAGAAGATTAAAATAAAGGAAGGACATTTAAAATTAAATCCACGGAAATTCAGGCTGCAGGGAACAGATAGTAACGCGTTACCAAAAAAATGTTTCTAAATAAATAAAACTTTACATGTAGTATCTCTGTGTGCACTTGGGTATCAAATTCAGGCAAAAATAAAGATGTGATTCAAGTTGTTCTTTTGTATCTTGCTACCAAAAACAAGTTTGCAGGAATGGAGAAGCTGAAAGAAAAAAGAAGTGGTAATACATTTTGCCTTCTGGCTGTGCTAAACACATTTTTTTAGCACAATAACTAATTAAGCTTTATTATTTCCTTATTGTAATAACTTTACTATATTTCCTTATTGTAATATATTTCAATATACAATATACAAAATATATTTTGTAATATATATTTTTGAAATATATTTGTATTAATAATATATTTCCTTATTGTAATAATTCTTTTATTGTAATATTTTATCTTCCAAAAATAAGACAATCCTGTTTTATTTTCATAAAATTTACTCATCTTAAAAATATGGTTTTAAAGTATTGAGATGTTTAGTGATAGTTTTTTATAATTAACAAAATATTAATTTTTAATAAAATGAATTTTAGCAAGACAAGTCTTCTTATGTGTATTTCTAGGATCTATATTGTTCCATGTAGGTTGTTAATATGGGTACTACATTCATTTTTTTGGAACATTCACTTGCCAGTACACTATTATCAAAGACCTTCCTATTGCATTTTTATATTTCTAATATCAAACATTTTTATTGATACATTAACCATTTTCATTGGTATTTGTTATCTTTACTTCTGATGAATAATGGAGTTAATATTATTTACCTCAAGACTTATAAATTAAAATAAGAATAGAGATTTTTGCTAATAATGTTGGCAAATGCTATGAATTTTTCTCCCTTTTTTTTTACTTAATATCATTATGAATAGTATCACTTAATATTAAGAATATTGGTTCAGGAGCTCCTGGCTACCTGGCTAGCTAGTCAATAGAGTTTGTGACTCTTGCTCTCCGGCTCGTGAGTTCAAGCCCCATGTTGAGGGTAGAGCTTACTTAAAAAATATAGATAGGTAGGTAGGTAGGTAGATAGATAGATAGATATTGAGAGAAGATGCCAAGGGAAAAAAGGGATGGACTTGACTCTGAGTTGAATGTCAGGGGAACAAAACATTTTGCTATCACATTTTTCCTAGGAAAGTACTAGAATACTTCCACATGGATATTACATCCTCTACATAGTCTGTGACAGCCGTTGTCTTTCTTTCATTATTTAATGAACCAGTACGTCCATTGGTTTCTTCCCAGTGTCTTGTAATCAGCACGAAGGAATTCTGTCCATCCCATTGGTTCTTCAAAGAAAGGAGGGTCTTGGAGTCTAAAATCTAGATTCATTTGAAAGTATAAAGAACCAAATAGGATGTGGGGAAGATAACTTATGGTCATACCTACTCTTCTTTCTTCTAAGTATTTCAATCTTTAAATTTCAATAGCATTGATTAAACCACTAGAAATCTGTGTATTTTTAACCAGCTTCATTCAATCACTCATGAAAAAGGTGCTTATTAAGATTCTACTCTGTACCAAGCACTGGTGATGGAAATGTCAGTGTACAAAAATTGCAAAGATTCCTAAACGGATGAAGCTTATGTTCAAGCAATTGCTGGAGGTTAAGTAGGTGATAAATATGAAATAAGTAATTTTGAATTCCACAAGAAAGTAAGCGATTTTGATTTTGGTAAATACAATGGAAAGTAGAGCAGGTTGTAGTCGACTGCATATGATAGAACTATGTTTAACATTTCAAATCCACTGGATACCTAAATGTGTCAACAAAAAAATGACCAGATTAATCCTACTGAGTTTTAAAATCTCAGCACCACTGACATTTTGAACCAGAGAATTCTTTGTTGCAGGGGCCAGCCTGTGTGTTGGAAGCTAGTTAGCAGCGTCCTTCACCTCTATCCACTAGATGGCAGTAGCACACCCTCCTCCTCACTCAATATGACCATCAAAAATGTCTCCAGACCATGATAGATGTCTTTTAGGGAGCAAAATAATACCCACATGAAAACCACTGGAAAACATAAATAATAGGGTGTTTTTTTTCAGAAGTTGTATCTAGAAAAAACTTTTGCCTCTCTTGAGAAGCACACTTCCCACAACATTTCCATATATGCACTGCTGGCTAGAAAACAGTGCTATAGAGCAATGATTTTGCCTTTTTTGTCTTTATAACATCTTCCCTTATATTTCTAGTTCATCTTTTTGTATTTTCTCAAAGAGACACTAAATCCTTTGTAGAAAATAGTGGGTGTAAATACATTAAATTGCCTTTGTCAGTGTTCCCTTTTCTTTCCACTTCCCTTACCAATCTACTAGACTGAGCTTTTATCCTTTTACAATGGAATTACCGGACTGCCTTCCTGCCTCTGTTCTTCCATGCCCTGATATACCACACTGATAGATTAACCTTCTCAGAGCAACTGTTTCAAACAGAACATTCTAACTTAAAATATCTTCAGTAAAGAAAACTTAAATTCCCCAAATCTGTCCTAGGTCTTCTGGTCTCTCATCTAATTAGCCTGCTCAAGGGGAGGCAGCAATAATTATTACTTCACAATATACTTTGCACATCCTCACCTCCATAGCATATCCTATTTCTTTTGACTCGAAATACTTCCCCTAACTCTTTAGATTTCCTAAACTTGTGTTTTTTTATGTTATTTATTTAGGACAGTTTTAGGGTCACTACAAAATTGAAAAGATACAGAGAATTCTCATACACTCCACACCCACACACATGCATAACGTCACCCCTAACCCCAATATCAAGTATCATTCACCAGAATGCTACATCATTACCAAGGATGAACCTACATTGACACATCATAATCAACCAAAATTTGTAGTTTACCTTAGGGTTCATTCTTGATATTGTATATCCTATGGCTTTGGATAAGTGTCTGATGACATATCGATCATTTAATATCATAGGGAATATTTTCACTGTACTGAAGACACCTGGTGCTATGCTTATTCATGCCTTCACTCACACCTCTGGCAACTACAGATCTTCTTATTTTTTATTTTTTATTTTTTTATAAACATATAATGTATTATTAGCCCCAGGGGTACAGGTCTGTGAATCGCCAGGTTTACACACTTCACAGCACTCACCATAGCACATACCCTCCCCAATGTCCATAACCCCACCACCCTCTCCCTACCCCCCTACCCCCGGCCACCCTCAGTTTGTTTTGTGACATTAGGAGTCTCTTATGGTTTGTCTCCCTCCCGATCCCATCTCGTTTCATTTATTCTTTACCTACCCCCCAAGCCCCCCACGTTGCATCTCCACTTCCTCATATCACGGAGATCATATGATAGTTGTCTTTCTCCGATTGACTTATTTCACTAAGCATAATACCCTCTAGTTCCATCCACGTCGTTGCAAATGGCAAGATTTCATTCCTTTTGATGGCTGCATAGTATTCCATTGTGTATATATACCACATCTTCTTTAACCGTTCATCTGTTGATGGACATCTAGGTTCTTTCCATAGTTTGGCTATTGTAGACGTTGCTGCTATAAACATTCAGGTGCAC